>CAJQZJ010031868.1:5686791-5691791 GCA_907164525.1 Lophiomys imhausi
TATTTATTTTCCCCCCAACAGCTCTCCCTTTCAGTCCAAATAATGGTTCTTTTTCTTATAACTATAAATACAATACAAAACAACAGAAATAAATAGGCCACAATTATAAGAGTTATATGGCTTAGCATACATTCCCAGTGTCCAGTCCATATGTATTTGGCACCTGACTTTAACATTCTACTATCTAACCATCTCCATGAGTTTAAAGTTCTATATCTAACTCAGCTTTCATACTAACTTGCCTCATAATTTTAAAAATATCTTCTTAGATCCAGAACACCCTCTTGATTCCTAAACAACTCAAAATTTAACTATGAGACTCTAGCTATCTATTCTTCAACCACCTCAGAGACCTGAGAGGGATAAGTATATCTGATTATATAGGAAGTGCAGGGCCTGCAGCTTCCAAAACTAAAAAATGACATACCAGTGGCTGCCTGGACAGTTCCCATTTTCTCTCCATACATTACAGCACTTGCTTCAACTGTAGACAGACTTCTGTCCAAAAAGGACAAAACTTGGAAGCAGATAAGTCGACAGCCTAGCTCTGCCAAGACAGGGTAGGTAAGTCCTTTATAATTCCTGCTCTTCAACCAATGTCTGTCAGAGAAATGGGGCCAAATGGCTGAAGATTGATGCTGTAATGTAGTGACAAAGTTTTGACAGAGAAAATTTTGACAAAATGAGTCAGAGATAGGATATGCCCAACTCTCATGAGAATAGGACAGGAAGAAGAGGGTGCTTAAGGGCAACACAGTAAGAGAGAGAGTTTTTAATGAGTAGTAGACACAAGATTAAAACATATTGCCATAATTAATTTGAGGCTAGGCAGAACAACTCAGTCAGAACACAAGAGAAACCAGTTTGAGTCAATAAGCTTGGAGAGGAGTTTAGCCCAGATCAGCCAACTTGAACCATCCAGTGAGGGTTCAGAAAGAGCTAGAAAGCATTGGGAATGGCTCTCATCTCACCTTCTCATCTGTGGAAATAAAAGCAACATTTGCCCTAAGGACATGTGTATTAATAGTATATTTAAAACTAAAAAAAAAAAGCACAAGTATCAAGGTGTGTGTGTGTGTGTGTGTGTGTGTGTGTGTGTGTGCGTGTGTGTGTAATCTTTCATGACAGTTCCTTCCCATTTCATATTACTTGAAGTGTCAGAGTTAGAGGAAACCTTGGAAACCACCTAGTCAGCCACACACACTCAATTGCATGTTACTTCCTCTATCATAGGTAAACAATGACATCGGTCTCTCCAGTCCCTACTATTGATGGATAATTTATCACCTTGAGAAACTGTGTGCCTGTAGTATATATCTCTGAGAATAGCAAAGTAGGTCAATATCTTTTCACTTATTAAGCAATACTATCATGTTCTAATATTTATTGTGTAACAGAGAAAGGATCTACTAAGTATTTTATAAGTAGATTCTAATTTCAGTCCTCAGAACAATGCTAATAGAATCCTTTATACATTTTCACCTATGAGGAAGCTGAGGTCTGGTGATTAGCAATCACTCACAAAAGATTGTACAATACTGAGTATTGTGAGATGATTGAATGACATTTTAGATTGTGACAAGTTCAGAAAAAGCAAAAATTCTGTCATTCTCATAAGATATTGGAAGAAAACAGTGGTTTCTTTCTTTTTTTTTTTCCCTTGACTTCCTTTTAGCAGAGTGAATATGAGAGAATGTACCAGGGTTTCTCACCCTTCCCCACAGACTCAGAAAAATAGTACATTTTAAGAGCCACAGATGGATGCCTGAGAAAATGAATGAGCTAATATTTTAAAGAACATTTTGACTGTTTAATAAAGCCATATCCTAACTGCAAAATCAAGTATTCCACAACCTGTGTGGGTAGGCACAGCTCAATTATAAGAATAAAGCCTGGTTTAAAGTTTGGTTTAATAATAGCATTGAATTAGAGTAGCAAAGAACTCAGCACCCACAGGAACAAAATCAAACCAATTAGTTAATATAGATCGTTGGAAAATTGAAATAATACAACCACAGGATGCTCTGTGATTTGTGTTGTTCATGGGCTCAGCTGATGCCTAGACCGTAGATGGTTTTTAAGCCATGTCAATACAATGAGTTGCGTACTAACCAGGGAGTTGGGAGAACACATGATACGACATAAGTGTGGCCTGACCTTTCACTAGCAGACTAGACCCAATGCTTCTGTGTCCTCTATTTCTTGATGGCCTATGATGTCATGAGATCAACCTACTAGAGAAATGTTTCAGTAAGGTAAAAATGTATGCATCACTGGGAAATTATCTATATTCAACAACAGTGCTTGAAGTTTATGTCAAACTGAAATGAAGCCATTTTTTAGCTTTTAACATTCACCAGGGAGAAAAGAGTCGCTGCACTATCCACTTCATTTCCACCTACTACAGCCTTAAAAAATCAAAACTCTTGTCTGATCAGTGACAAAGCGAAAAGGGATTGGTCCCATGTGTGGTTCACTATTGCTCTGGCTATTTTCCTAAACAGAATATATATTATTTTCCTAAACTGAAAATTCATTCCAAGGCCCCTGTTTTGGAAAAACTTAAAAAGTATCTAATTGAATAAGTCATAGTTTTCTAGTTAAATAAGACATCACAAGGTAGCTCAGACTTCATCTCTAGCTCTGATTCTCTTACATTCTATCCATTTCCATGAAAGGAAAAGGGGAATTTTTAAATAAGAGTACCATAAATGAGGGAAACACCTTATCTCTCACAACTCTTTAGCTGTTTTCTTTTAGTTTTTCTTTAACAATTTCATACATCCATCCACATCATACAACTTAATCAACTTTGCCGCCTCTACCCTCTCTCGACACCCTCATTATTGGGCCACTCCTTTTCCCAAAATATCCTTCTCTCACCATCATCTCTTTTCCTTTTGTTTTGCTTTTGTTTTATGACCCACAAAATTAACTCAGGCTTGCCACATGAGTTTGGTCCTCGAGCTACCCAATGGAAGATGAGTGACTCAAGAGTGGTGACAACCCAGAAGGCAGTCACTCCCCCTACCCCAAACCAACAACCGCCACATGAGCCCCACCCTCAACTATAATTGAATGTTGACAGGTCCAGTCTTGGGCACACATTGTATCTTATTTCCCAGGTCTCTCTAGTCTTTATAATTTTTTGTTAACAGAATATCATGAACATTGTGAGGCAGTTTGGGAACAAAGATAACTCTAGATAGAACTAAAACTGTTACAGTTTGTAAGCATTAAAA
This sequence comes from Lophiomys imhausi, assembly GCA_907164525.1. Classification (NCBI taxonomy): domain Eukaryota; kingdom Metazoa; phylum Chordata; class Mammalia; order Rodentia; family Muridae; genus Lophiomys; species Lophiomys imhausi. The sequence goes on from CAJQZJ010031868.1 coordinate 5,690,034, forward strand.
ACTAATATGGTAGCAGGGAAGTCGACAGCCTAGCTCTGCCAAGACAGGTTAGGTAAGTCCTTCATAATTACTGCTCTACAATCAATGTCTGTCAGAGAAACAGAACCAAAAGGCTGAAGACTGATGCTGGAATGTGTGGACAGAAAAGGGGAACTGTCCAGGTAGTCACTGGTTTGTCATTTCTTAGTATTGGAAGCTGCAGGCCCTGCACTTCCTATATAATCGGATATATTTATCCTTCTCAGCTCTCTGAGGTGGTTGAAGAATAGACAGCTTGAGTCTCATAGTTAAATTTTGAGTTGTTTAGGAATCAAGAGGGTGTTCTGGATCTAAGAAGATATTTTTAAAATAGTGATGCAAGTTAGTATGAAAGCTAAGTCAGTTATAGAACTTTAAACTCATGGAGATGGTTAGATGGTAGAATGTTAAAGTCAGGGGCTAAATATGTATGAACTGGACATTGGGAAGGTATACTGGGCCATTTAACACTCATAAATGTGGCATATTTATTTCTGTTGTTTTGTATAGTATTTACTGTTATTAGAGAAGGAAACATTTGTTGGACTGAAAGAGGAAGCTGTTGGGGGGAAGAGGGTGGAAGGGTGGGAAAGGAAGGGGGAATTGGGAAGGGTTTGTGACTGAGATGTAACTTGAAGAAAAAAAATAAAGTATTTAATAAAAAAAACTAATATGGTCTTTCATATTAGAGTCAAGTTTATTTATGATCCATTATGAACCCTACAGATTTCCAGAAGCAAGCATGAAGCTACACAAATACTGTTGAAAGTGGACTATGAAATAACAATGCTCCTCAATTTGTTATGTTTCATTTATCAAAGTAAAAGTAAACATGACAATGTTAATATTCACGTATTTTTGCCTGATGGTTGAAGCCGGTGACATAAATATGGTAGTAGTTTATAAATAACTAGATTTACAGAAATTGGGTTCAGTTGAAGATTAGATGAAAAGGTTTTATAAATGCCATTCAATGTATGATGATCCTAATTTCTCTTTCAAAGCAGTGTTTATCAGACATAATTCTCAGGATGTTGAGGCCAATGAGATGCCTGTTTACAAGTTCCCTCAACACTTACATGTGATTTTCATATAATTCCAAGGCTCTGTTTGCACTGATCTTTCAGAAAACCTAACATTGTGGATCAAGTATTTCTTACTTATTTTTCTTTTAGTTTAGTTTTTAAATTTTATATTTTTAAATAGTGAATATAATTATCTTCTTTCCCTTCTTCACTATAACCCTTGCCATGTATCCCTTCTATCTATGTTTTTCTAGCTCAAATTTATAACCTTTATTTTTAATTGTTTTATATATATTTATGTATATGTATGCATGTACATGTTTTAGTCAGCATAAAGTGACTTGTGTGTGTTATGATTTCAGGGTTTATCACTTGGTATCCTTGCAACAGATCAAGATTGTTACAGAAAACAAAGCCAATAAAAATGAAGAGAACAAGTAACAATGGGGAGATGCCCATCTCCAGCTGATATATCTATAACACAACTCCTGTACCTAAGGCTCTGTGATCATAGCAGAAGAGGGGAGGAAAGATTGTAAGAGCCAGTGGAATAGAAAATATGATGCAAGACTTTGCCTCCAAGAACTGCCAAAGAGGCTTCCTACACCCATGCAGTCTCATGAACATGGCTGGCCTACTTTTTCAATAGGCAGTTCTGATGAGGACAGATCACCTCCAATGAGCCCAGGGACAAAAGACCACTGGATCAACATAT
>CAJQZJ010031868.1:5697494-5712432 GCA_907164525.1 Lophiomys imhausi
ACACACACACACACACACACACACACACACACACACACACACACACACATAGAAACACACACATTCTTACCCACACATGCTTTCTCCAGTTCTAGACTTTTTCTTTGAAAGCAGTGAGCACAGTTATATACTAAAGAGCACATATATAGTAACTTTTAAAACAGGAACATGAAATACACCATGAGACTCACTTTTAATTAGCTCTAAGGAATTACTATGGTCATTAAACTATATTTAATACTTGGCAATGACCTACTAGTGTATCAAAGCAAAAGCAGTTTTTCAAATACTTTAGCATTAAAATACAGAAGTGTCAGGAACTTATATACCTTTTATGAGCCAGTCATGTACCTATCTGTTAATAGTATTCACGTTATCTATTTATAATGTCCATCTTAAAAATAATACTTTTTATCATCATTTTAAAAGAAAGGAAAGGAAATACAAAAAAAGTAACTTAACTTATTTAAATTTATACAACAGGATAATGGTGAAATCATGTTAGAAACAAAATTAAAAGTTTTTGTTTTTTTTTTTTTCCTTAAGTTATATATAGAGTTTAGGTTTCTTAGTTTCCCTAAATTTTGAAAATCATAAAAAAGTTTGATTCATAGGGTGATTTTATGCATTTAAATGATAATTAGCCTGCTCCCAGAAGCCTGCTTGCTGTACACCAAGTGAAGCTATTCCACCTTTCCTGTTAATCATTGTCTCTGATTGGTTAAAGAAATGCTGAGGCCTGAGATTGGGCAAAGACAGAGACAGGCATAACTAAGGTGCTCGGCCTTCTGAAGCAGAGCGGTTGATGGGAAGAAGAGGCTTCCAGAAGAAGAGAAGAAACCAAGACCAGGAAGGAGACACACGATGGGGTAGATGAAAGAATATTATTCCATGTGGCCTGGAACATCAGCATAGCATGGAGAATAACAGCCAAGGGGATGCATGTATATATGGGGTCGTATATGGGAAATAGAATTAAGAGCTCGCTTAGATGGGCTAAGGTTGCATAATCCAGGCCAAGGATTGTTAAAAATCCATCAGGTGTCTGTGTGTTCATTTATAATGGTGGGTTAAGGATTAACAACCAAAGGATTAACAGCCGCCAACCAATTAAATATAACCTAAATACTGGTTAATAATTTAATTAATTCTTTCTAGAAATGGTGCCCAATGTGGGGTTCCACCTGAAACTAAAATTTAATTATTGATTTTATTTATTAATAAGTATGAACTGTAAGATTAGACTGGTGGAACAGTTAGCAGGCTGGCAGGAGGCCAGCAGGCCTGTCCCACCTTAACTGGCAGCCTGACTTATCCTAGGGAAAAGCCCTAGACCAAAGGTGGCCTTCACCACCTGCAACCTAAAGTCTTTTAACTAATATCTTAATTAATAACTATAAGTTGTGATATTAGGCTGGCGTAACAGCTGCCAGCTTGTCAGGATATCGGCAGGCTTGACTTGCCTTAAAAGTCTGTATTCTTGGAGGGACGATGTGATGGTGCAATCTGGCAGTGAAGCTGGCAGGGTAGCTGCCGGATACATTTTAATAACAATATACTATTATACTCGATCAGCAGAATTGCCAGCAGCCTGGAGGGACAATCACCGGGGTTCAGTGGTAGGCTGATGGCCCTGGATTGCTTGGACTGGTGGTTTATAAACCGTCATGGTCCTTTCCCCAATAGTTAAATACACCAAGACCTTTTAATATTTCAATGCTTAGCCCTTAGCTGGGCAGACTCTCAACTAGCTAATCTAAATTAACCTGGACCATTTAATCCCAAACAGCCATGTGACTTGTCATTACCTTCCAGAGCTCTCAAACACATCTGTCTGTTTCTATGTATTCTGGCAGAACAAGATTCCTCTGTGTAAAATGCAGGGTTCCTGTTTCTGTCTCAGGAAGTCCCACTTTCCTATACTCTTTCTGCCCACCTAATTGGCCATAAGCGACTTTTATTAGCCAATCAAGAGAATCCCTCAGCAGGGGCTGTAACCAGATCTCAGCCCTGAAATCTGCCTATCAGAAGCAATGTTAGTAGACTTTCCCCAACATTTGACAACTTCAATGTCCAAGTCCTGAGCTATTATTATTCGATCCCAAAGAGACTCTAGGAAGGATTCTATGTGGTCTGTGTCCCTTTTAAAATAGATGGCTTTGCTGCCATTCCATTTTTTTTTTTTTTTCTAATTCTGTGGTGAAGGATCAAGGGCTTTAACCAAAACATGTACGGTTGCATCAGTGTCTGCAGCATCACCACCTTCCACAGATTTAAAATCTTAGTCTATTGTCCAAACGACTTCTTTTAATCCATTAGAATCTGGCTGTGTTTAGTTTTTTCTCTTCCGTGGTATTTCTTGGATGTCTCTAATTCACGTTGTTCAGTCAGTTGTGACATAGTTTCTTATTTAGAACCACAATGATGGGATATCCCATCCATTTTTCTCCTCCTCCTATTGGCAACTTTGTGGAGATGAGGGAAGTTCTCAGGAGCCAGTTCTTCATGACCAGGGACTTGTGGTGCTTTCGTGCAAGGAATGATGTCACCATGTCTGTACGTGTTGTTCATTGGAAGACAGCTGTTTCAGCACAAAAACCTGGAAGCATGCTAAAGTAAGGTAATCATTTATCAGTGAAGAACTGAATGGCCATAAATGATGCCATCTCAGCATATATTGCTTCCATTTTGTGTTGAACCCTTTAATAACAACTTCTTTGATACAGTGTGTCAACATGATCATAGGCTGAAAGTGCTTCAAGACCTTCATACATGCATGCAAGACATTCCTACACAATGCAGTACATTTTCCTGAGCAACAAACCAGAGATGCTTCAGTAAATACCAGATCAAGATCAGGAGATGGTGGCTGAAGCCCCTGGTTTAACAGTGGAGTACAGTGCATTGAATCTGGGAGAAATCTGTTGTACCACATTCTGTTGTCTTACTGTGTAAAAACATGACCCTCATAGCCAATTTTACAACAGTACATTTGATATTGGGGTACAATTTTGAGCTCTCCTTGGCCTCAAGGTGTAGGACCCCTGCTTTCCTGGAGTATAGTGCCTTGATTGGGGGATGTAACTCTTTCAAGATCCGCCTTTGTTCTATCATATAGCTGAGGAAATGTAGCAATCCATCAGGTAATAAGGAAAGATGTCCCACCAGCACAAGCAGGTGCAGCAATAGCTGCTGCATAGTTGGTTATGGTGGAGCATGCCTCATGCCCAGTGCGTGATCCAGGAGTGGAGTTGTTAATATAAGGTCTGGAAATTCATCCATTTCTAAGGCTTCCACCATGTTGTCCAGGTTTTTGCTCTTGTTTTTAAAAAAGATTTTATTTGAAGCTGGGGAGATGGCACAAATGTTAAGTGTTCTTAATATTCTTGTAAAGTCCTGAGTTCAATTCTTAGAACCGACACAGTATCTCACAACCACCTGTAATTCTAGATCCAGAGGATCTGATGTCTGATTCTTACCTTCACAGGCACCGGGCATACATATGGTATGCATGCATACATACATGCCTGCCTGCAAGACATTCATTCACATAAAATAATAATGAATACATTTCAAAGATGGGTACAATTTTGTGTATATATGTGTGCACACATGTGCATGCTTTGCACACACATGGCTATGCATATAGAAGCCAGTTGAGGACATTAGATTCCTTAGAGCTGAAGTTTCATGCATTTGCAGGGCACCTGGCTTGTTATATAGGCACAACGGCCTGAATTCCAGTCTTCATAACTAGGCCACAAGCACTGTTAACTACTGGGCCATCTCTCTAGGACCCAATTTTCTATTATTAACCAACTGCAAGATATTGTGTATTTTTAAGCCCCAGGTATTTTTTATAGAAGGTACATAGTAAAATTTGAGGGTAGAGGAAAGACTGGGTCATTTGGGACTTTACAGAATAAAAAAATCAAAAATCTGAAAAAAAAAAGTCTTCAGGTAAAGAGATAATACTTGCTTGAGGCAAATTCTATATTAAGAACTTTATTAGGGAGCCAGTGTGATATTTTAGCAAGCTAAGGCACTTGTTGACAAGCCTAATGATCTGAATTCAATATCCAAACAAATCACAGAAGGGAAGGACCTGTACATTTTTCTCACAAGCAGCCCTCTGACCTCCACTCTTACACCCACACATGTTTGCCCCTAAACTCACTAGGGTCTGTGACATTTTTCAATACTCAGTGACTTATATTTCTTTTTGTTTGTTTGTTTTTGGTACATTATTTTGGAAGCTTACATATGTGTATGCACAGTAATGAACACAAAGTTTAAAATATAATCAGATATATTTTATTATATGTACTCTTAAGATTTGGATAAATCTATTTCATGCTAATCTGTTTTTTCTAGGCTTACATCACATCATCCATAATAATTTAGCAGTTCACATTTAAAGATGAGCTTCCTATACCTAACAAAGAGACTATTTGCAATTGATACCCTCTCAGAAAGGGAAGATTCTTTTCCTCCAAGGGAATGCCACTGTGCAGAACAACCACATTCCAGAGCAGGTTTCTTGCCCAGGAATAGCATGTCAACCCAAAATAGGCTCTCCTTCTTTGTTGGCTTTTGTTTTGTTTTGTTGTGGTATTTAATTTCTCTTTCTTTATTGGAAAGAGGTGAGAACGTGAAGTTGATTATCAGGGTTGGGGAGGATTGGGAAGCAATTAGGGAAGGGCAAGGAAGGTGATCAAAACATATTATTTGAAAAACATTAAAACAAAAATGGATTAAAATTGAAATCTTAAGAGCTATCTAGTCTTCTAACATAATAGAATTTTAGACATCTCAGCAATCCTCTTAAAAACCTTTAGGTTTCTTTAATATGTCCTTAGCTTTTCTGGGTCTTCTTGCTCATGGAATTGTCTGTCTAGTGTGCATTTCAACTACTTTCTGAGAAATTAGTATGTGTCTTCCAATACTACCTCATAGGTAATAATTGTAATAGTTTCCCCATTTCTCTTTAAATGCCCCACCCCAGAGTATCTACTTCTCTCTCTCTCTCTCTCTCTCTCTCTCTCTTTCTCTCTCTCTCATGTGTGTATGTGTGTGTATAAGATTTCAATTTTAATCCATTTTTGTTTTAATGTTTTTCAAATAACATGTTTTGATCACCTTCCTTGCCCTTCCCTAATTGCTTCCCAATCCTCCCCAACCCTGATAATCAACTTCACGTTCTCGCCTCTTTCCAAAAAAGACAAAGAAATTAAATACTTCAACAAAACAAAACAAAAGCCAACAAAGAAGTAGAGCCTATTTTGGGTTGACCTGCTATTCCTGGGCAAGAAACCTGCTCTGGAATGTGGTTGTTCTGCACAGTGGCATTCCCTTGGAGGAAAAGAATCTTCCCTTTCTGAGAGGGTATCAATTGCAAATAGCTTTTTGGTTAGGTATAGGAAGTTCATCTTTAAATGTGAACTGCTAAACTATTATGGATGATGTGCTGTAAGCCTAGAAAAAAATATATATATTCTACTCTATGTTTTACTGACAGGCAGGCCTTACTTATCTATATCACAATGCTAAGGGTATTACTTAGAAATAATATCTTTATTTTCTTCTTCAACCTATTCTATTTAACATATCTTCTAACAATATAGACATGATCATTAGATAAGTGCTGCATTAGCTATTCATGATAAAAAGATATTCTGAAACAAAAAACGACTTTTCAATGTATAATGTTATGGTGCTGTGTAAAGAGAAATGATAATTGTATTTGTTTGAAACAACTTGAAATAATATTCACTGTTGATCACTTTATTACTGTCTTCAGTGTGTACATACATGGCTATACTTGCATATGTTCTGCACAGACAGCAATATATTCCATTCTTACCTTGAGACATCTTGTATTTAGGTTATTCAACATTCATGATTTTTAAATTACACTCAAGGCTACATTATTATAGAATTTTGCATTTGCTTATAAAATTAGGTGCAAAAATATGGTAATGTATCATTAAGACTGAGATTATAATAAACACAAGTCACACGACTCTATTAAAGCTCCCAATTTAATCACGATTCTTTTTCTCAACTATCAATGAAAACATATACTTTAAATTTGTTCTCTTGTCATATAAAATGCTTAACTACAACATAAACTTAAGACAGTATTGGGAAACCAGGAGAAAAGCGAAACATCAAAGGATAAAGAAAGTTCATCATCTTAAATAATTTTAAAAAACTATTAAAGAAATAAAGCAAATTATGTAGCTGATGAAATGTCCATTTGAATGTAAAATATCCTTATAATTCAATAATGTAAAAAATTAATAACTGAGGAAAAACATCCTGAGATAAATAATTTGGGACTTTCCTGGACCCTCTAACTATGGAGTTGCTAAAGCAATGTTGCTAAAGAAAATTAATGTTTGCATTTAAGACCAAAGATTTAATACTATAAATCCTACTATAGATATTCATTTCCAAACTCTTTGGGGTCTGTGGGTATTTTCCATACTCAATGATTTCCATTTCTGCTTCTTTTGTGTGAGGCCCATTATTTTGGTATCATAGAAACTGTCCAGTTAACATTCAAAATTATAATTAGATTATATGTACTCTATATAATCTCTCTCTCTCTCACACACACAAGGAAAGACATTTAAGGGCTCTTGAAGAACTTCAATGAATATTGTTTCTGTGTAGGATGTGGTATTATATAACAGTAATGTGGAATCTTCCACTGGGAAAACAAAGATAATTATGTATTGGAATTATAAAGCTTTATTACTTAATTGTTTATGATTTTATGGTATTTTCATATCAACCACCCTTTTGTTCCTTGTAGTTAATATATTTCCTATCCCTTCTCTGCCTTCAAATCTTATACTTTTAGAGCAGAGTTAAGCCTTAAACAAGAAGCTATAAGAAAGGAAAAGTCAAGCAAAGAAAGTTCTAGAGTGTGTCACTCATGTTTATACCAGACCATGGTAATCCTCAGACTTTATGCACAATCAGTATGCGACAATTCTGGTGAAGGAAAATTTCAATGACAAAATCATGTATCTTGAAAGACATAAAATAATGTTTTGCTGGGATGTTTGAACTCCAGCATTTTACACAGATAGGTGATAGCAAAAGGATTCTCATTCTGCTACCAGTTAACTCATAACAACTTCCGTCTTTGATTATAATGATCTTTGTTTTATCTTATTATGTTTTATGGTGTCATCTCCTAGAAGCCTGTTGATTTCTAATGAAGGACAGAGAAGGAATTGATCCATATTGGATGGGAAGAGGGAAGGAACTTGGGGAGTAGAGCAAGGGAAAATTATAATCAGGACACATTGTATGAGAAGAGAATCTATTTTCAGTAGAAGTGGGAACAAAAAGAAGAATGCAAGAAACATGATAATAAGCCAAACATTTAGGTAAATGTGTTCCTGGTTTAAGATTATCCTAGTGACCACACTGAGGTCTCACCAAGCCTGAAAACTATTAGCTCATCGAGAGCTTTGCACTGTGCCCCGCTAGATCTTGAGCAGGTACACTATCCGTATAGCCATTCAAACACTGAAAATAAAGAAACCACAATGTGGTGCTTACTTGCCTCATTTTCATGACATTTCCAGGAAAACGGGTTTTTAAAATTAGGTACAGCAACTTACCTAAGGAGAGAATAAAAAATAACCTAAGTCCGTATATGACAATCATAAAAACATCTTCAATGAAGTTTGATATCTGTTGATAGACAGAACCAGGTCTACACACACACACACACACACACACACACACACACACACACACACACACACACACACACACACACCACACACACACACATTTTAATTCACCTAAGTACATTCAGTGCTTCTACTAAATTTTTTATGTACCACATTCCTTTGAATATTTATCGCTCCCTTACCCTTCCTTTGGGAATGATTTAACTTACTCATGTCACTCTAATACTCACAGTTATCTCCTTCCCAGGTTGTTCTGGCTCTGTTAATCTTCAGTTGTTTCAAGAAGAAAAAAAAGAGTGATTTTACCCCCAAAATATTCAGAGAAAAAAATTCAAACTTGGCCTCACTGGAGTGCTACAGTAGACAGAGGATGGGTCAGCTTCTGGTTTCAGAATTTTAAGTTATGGAGAGAAAGCAACCTGAGAGGCTAAAAGAAAATTTCCCAATAATTATTTAAGGTGAATGACTGAATGACTGTTAAATGGGATCTACATTCTAGGTGGCTGAGTCTTTTCCATGTTACTTCCTTTATTTTATATCCTGCAAAATATTGGTTGTGCTATGCATAGGCAAGGCTGATCAGGGCACCAGGTCTTGAACATATAATGGGCTGACGGTATTACAAATTGGGATTTATGTCATTGAAACTTCATTGGTGAAGAGATGTCACACTGGGATTGGTGATAAAAGATCCATAGTGGAAATGTGGTGAGATGGCTTGGTGACATTGTCACAATTATTCAAGGTCATTCTGAAGTTTCTATGTGGAAAGGTCAGAATGATTCAGCATACTTATTTTTTTTTTTTTTTTTTTTGGTTTTTCGAGACAGGGTTTCTCTGTGTATCCTTGGCTGTCCTGGACTCATTTTGTAGACCAGGCTGGCCTCGAACTCACAAAGATCCGCCTGCCTCTGCCTCCCAAGTGCTGGGATTAAAGGCGTGCGCCACCATCGCCGCATACTTATTATATGGAATATTAATCAACAGACACAGGACAGGCATATGGTCCCATGGATCTGTAAGCTACCGATGCAAGATTAGAAAGCAAATTATGCTGGGAAGAGCAGAGAGAGATTTTAGCTCTCCCAGAGTGGTGCTGTTGTCTTTGAAGAACACCCATTGCAAACCAACCTTCATTTCTTTGGAAACCAGCTTGGAAAATAGCCGAGGTACACAGCCTTAATGTTTCACCTGCTGGAAGCTGAAGTGTTCATTTTATGCATTGACTAATTTATGAGTTTAGTGAGAAATTCTTTGTAAAATAAATTCTAGAATGAGAGAGAACCTGAAAACGAATTCCCTCTGCACAACATGTGTGTATGGTCCCATTAGCAGTCGCACAGTGGGCAATCGATTAGGGAGGGAAAAATGGCTTTTTTTATGGTAATGGATTTTGAGCCTCCTGGTGATAATTTATTTACAAGAAATTTTGCAGAGCTGGCTAACACGCTGATGAAAACCCTCTGAACATGCTCATTTAAAAAGAAGGGAAAGTGGCTTAGATTATTTTTGAGAAATATTGTTATTAAATCATTGGAAACATATTGATAAAATATGCCTGAAGGCTATAGTCCTATAGTTTATAATACAAATGATCCTGCCATTGACAAATAGCAATTTAATCCTGCAATTAACTTTAACAATTTGAATTTCTCTTTTGCAGTTTTATATTTTCACTTTTAGTAAAAGCTTGAAGACATTCAGTATACTGCGCTAGGCTCATGGTCATTGCTGGCTTTCTTTGCAGGTATTTCCATCTCCTTAGAGTTTCCTTGTACAACACTAAACCTTCCAAATATAGGACAAAGTACAAAATAAGAGCCTTTTCTTATTGAATTCCAAATTCTATATAATATTGATTTAAAGTGATTTTTTCATCATCAAATTTCCTTGATACAGGAAGAGAGAAAGATAATTTCTTTTCTATTTCAAAGACTGAACTTTAGAATCAGAAAGACTTGAGTTTCTCTTTTCACTGCAATCCTGTGCTAGCTTTATGATGGGAAAATAATACAGTTTTTTTCCCTGAATCTCATTCCGTAACTTGATGCAAATGCATACATGTGTGTGCAAGTGTTCCTCCATGTGCTCCTGTCAGTGTGTGTGTGAGTGTGCCCATGTGTGTGCGCATATGCATGCATGTGTGCATGTGTGTGTGCGTGCGTGTGTGTGTGTGTGTGTGTGTGTGTATTGTACATTTTTATGCATGCACTGTAGTGGATATGTGTTGTGTGACAGACTTTACCTGGGGAGACAACACACACATGGCTACTCACTCCAGAAAGAGAGTTGATAGCAGACCATATTAACCATCTTAACTTGGTAGACCTCTGAGTTTCTGTTTTCATTTTTATTTTTATCTTTTACTGGTTTTACTAACAGTAGAGGTGAGGTGTTCCTTACAAGGATCAGGTAACTCAAAAGCAGCTACATAGCCGAAAACCCACCCCATCATAGCTGGGGACTTCTACAAGCCTGGAGCTCTCTCCATAGCTTGCAGGCAGCCCCGGTTTGATGATCTCTTTAAGATCATGTCCTACTTGCCAAACATGGGCAATCCAAACCCACCCTGAGGCCCCTGACCTTGAATAAAGCCCCACAGCTCTTGAATAAACAGCCTCATCTGGCACAGTGAAAAAACATGAAGCATTAACTTTTAAAATAAAAATCAATTTGACTCTCCGTGGCTTCCAAGTGTTTGAATCCCAGAAAGGGCTCTTTAGCATGAATTTAGCTTTTTCCTTCTGTCTTATATAAGCTCAGGCACGTGTGTGTGTGTATAAATAAATATATATATATTCAATGCAATATATATATAAAACATATAGCAGTGTAAATTATATCAACAAAATTAATCATATTTATTATAAATTACATTTATATATAATTAACATATTAATATATAATAGTATCTAATATAATGCAATATTAATATCAAAATATTTCTAGAATTAATTATATTGACCATACATTAATAATATATAATATATTAATAATGTATAGTATGTTAATGATATATACTATATTACAATGCTATATATAATTTATATATTATATATTACATATATAATTATATATGTATATATATTTCATATAGCAGTGGCCACACAACCTCTTTGACAATCTGTTGACACTCTCATTCTATACACATTACTTTTGCATACATGACATTTGTTTTAAACCTTTAATCTTTTTAGTATACATCCATTCATGCACCAAACTCCATTCATCAAGCAGGCATGACACCCTGTTATGCACAGAGCAAGTCATCCTCATGGGCATTTCTTCCACAGACTCACCACTAAGATTTTTTTTTCCTGTTAGAGGACTCAGCCTTGGCTACATGTCTCAGCACCCACCGTAGGCACCATGCAACTGCAGAAAGAGCAAAAGGGCATCCTTTCCCATACTACATAGGAAAAAGAGGGCATTTTCAGATTTCCCATTGGATGCTTCAGCCTCATGCTATCCTATGATGTCTACCTTGGTACACATAGCTAGAATTTTCCTATCATTCTTCTTTGATCTGTCAGGTCCATGTTCATTGCCAAAAGTTTGTAATAGACATTTTCTGGTGAGGAGTAACACACATGTCTATTTACCCCAGAAAGAGAACCCATATAGACCAAAGTAATCACTGTACCGTACCGATGGATGTCTAGCTTGGTGAAGCAGTGAGGTTTTTATTGGTGCTATTAACAGGGATTATAAATGAGGGGTTACTCAGGAGGAGCAGAGGTAACTGCAAAGTAGATGCATCTCCAGAAAGCTTACAGCAGCGTGGATGAGGACCTACATTGAGTATCTTTCTTTTTTTACCTTTTCATTACTACCTGGATCTTGTAAGCCTGAAAGCTCCTCCTGCAAAATGGTTCAGTTTGAAGGGCATGTCTCACTTCTGAGAAACATGTCATAAAACAAGGCTAGATGTCTGTAACCAGTGTCTTCCTCATTTACTTGGGTCTCCTACTAAAACTGTAGCTCCATGTTCTGGCTAGCTTTCTGACTAGCGAGCTACAGGTATCTTCTCATGGAGATTACAGGGCATGGCCTTTCACCTATGTTCTATGATTCAAAGTGCATTTCATTGACTGAGCCATCTCCTTAAACCCCTCTTTCTTAAATTTTAGCAGGAAAATACATTCACCTAAATATGGTGTGAAATTAATGATATCTTGCCTATGTTCTATTTTTACCTCATTCTCATTCAGCATTATTTTACTTCCATCTTGAGTGGTGGGGCATTCCAAGTACTGGCATGTCTCATCATTTTCTACTGATGGAAACCTTCTCTTTCCCATTATACTTAGAGTATGGGAGGTACGTGCTCAGTATCAAGACAAGTCCAGTTTCATTCTTTTATACTTATATTCATTATCTATTTCTTAATTTAAGAATCATACAAATAGTGTAAATTAGGAAAACGTAATGATCATTCATAAAATCCCTTTTCTGGTCACCCTTATAAAAACTTGACTGTGATACAATTATGTCAAAATAGCCATGGACATATAAAACCACACCAAAGGCTCCACTCTTTGGAGACATATAGAGATGTATTGATACAAATTAATATATAAATGAATCTGAAGGTCATAAGCAGCAGACATGAAAGTTATACGTGTGTTGCATATATATCATGGTCATAAGAATGAGCATATATGTACTTGACTATATAGTACCAAAACATTTATATAATTAAAATAACAGAAAATATACATGAATCAGTTACTCATTGAGACTTTTCAGCCCAGAAACTGAAAGAAGATTCGGACACATAAATGAAATATACAGAAAATTTTGAGATGATTTCACAATATCCCATCTTATTAACTAATATATTATATCTCCATGTGTTTGTGTGTGTGCATATGTATGCACACATGTATATATGCATATGTATATATGCAGATATGAAAATCTCATAAACTAATGCAAATTATATGTAATTTACAAGCTTCATTAACATTCTGATTTGGTCATTATAATGGAAAATGTAATAAAATCAGATATTATTCATAGTAAATATCTAAAACTTTACAACTTGTCTGGAAATTTAAAATGTTTCTAAATAATAGCATTTGGCTAAAGAATAAATTTAGTAAAATTATTGAGTGCTCAAGTGGCATATAAAATGATATGTTTAAGTATGTAGTGCACAAATATGTTATTACATAAACTGTATTTTTAGCTTTAAGTGTTTTTATCTGAATAAATATTGAAAGACAAATGAGTTAAACCTTTTAAATGAAGAGTTTGTTAAACTTAAATATGGAGAAATGGAGGAAGAATAAGGATAAACCAAAATCATTTTAGTGAATACACGTATGAGCGTGCACACATACACACTCATACACACACGTGTGTGTGCATGTGCATGTGTGTGTGTAATAAAAACAACACCTTAGTTTTTTGAAAAAAAAAGATAAAATAAAAAAATTCACAAGTAAATAAATTCCAAAATATAAACAAGAAAGGAACCAAAAGCAAAAATAACAATGAAAAAAGCCTTTGTCAAAAATTAAAAATTGAAAAGAAATAATAAATGAGGTAAATATCAAAATATTTATAAAAGCGTAAAACAATAATCTCCAAAGTAAACTGAAAATAAAAACATCAGAAAACTTGCCAATTTGTTAGTTGAGCATAAATAAATACATATATAAATAAATGATGTAAATAAAAAATATTTTGCTCAGTTCTAGCTTGTTTTCTTCATGCTTTAAAATCAAGGTAAATAGTACCTTCAGCGATGGGGTTTCACCTACTTCTGGTGGGCCACCAAGCGGAAGGACTAGAGTCTGCACTGCTTTTGGAGGACTTTTGAGTCTCCTTTATCAACAATGCAAATGCCAGGTATCTCCCATTATTGTTTTGTAGAACATACTTGTAAATTGGATTACAATACATTAGGTTTTCACATGCCTTTTTCTTACAGACCCTTCATTTCAGTTACCCATTCTTTCTAACCCCTAATCTCCCTCCCTCCTCACTCCCTTTCCTGTTTAAACCTTTCTACTTCTATCATCCTCCCACTCTACTTTCATTTTACATATGTTCTTCTATTCCCCATCTCTTCTTTTATCAACACCCCAATATTCCCTTTATAGTTTCTACGGTGCTGGCTAGTGTTTTCTCAACTTGATACAAGCTAGAGCCATTTGACTAAGATAACCTTAATTGAGAAAATATCCTTGTTTGTGTGTGGGCTGTTTTTCTATATTAATGATTGATACAGGAAGACTCAGATCTCTGTTGTGGTGCCACCTCTGGGCTGGTTGTTCTGGGTGTTATAGGAAAGTAGGCTCTGTAAACTATGAGGACCAAGACAGTATATGAGGACCAATCCAGTTATCAATACGACTTTGTGGCATCTGAGACAGTTGCTGCCTGTAGGTTCCTTCCCTGCTTGATTTCGGTGCTGGCTTCTTTAAATGATTCATTATGATTTAGAACTATAAACAAATAACTCTCTCTTCCTCAGGCTGCTTTGAGTCATGATGTTTCATCACACAGTAGAAACAGAAACAGGAATTGATACCAAATTATGGGATATAACTGTGACAGATTGGACTATTTGTTTGGACTGTGGGCTGGAAAAGGTGTTGTCTTAGTTGTGATTACTATGGCTATAATGAAACACCATGGCAAAAAGAGAGTTGGGGAGGAAAGGGTTTACTTGGCTCATGCTCTAGTATCCATAGTCCACCAATAAAGGAAGTCTGGACAGGAACTCAAATAGGGTGGAAACCTGGAGGCCAGAACTGATGCAGAGATTATAGAGGGGTGCTGCTTACTGGCTTGCTCTTAATGGCTTCTTCATTCTGCCTTCTTATACAATACATGATCATCAGCCCAGGGGTGGCATCACCCATGATGTTGGGGACCTCCCCCAGCAGTCGTTAATTAAGAAAATGCTCTAAAGGCTTGTTTACAAATTTATTATGCTTCTGATTTTATGGAGGCATTTTTCTCAGCTAAGGTTTCCTCCTCTTAGATGACTGTGGCTTCTATCAAGTTGACATAAATGTCAGGTATTGACTGCTCATGGCTCAGAGGACTGTTCTGTGTGAGTTTAGAAGATAAAACTGTTAAAAGAAGTGCAGATGATGGAGCCCTGGCTTGTGAAGCTTCAGAGGGAAGTTTGGTGATCTTTAAAGACTCCAGCAGGGCAGTGTGTGTGTGTGTGTGTGTGTGTGTGTGTGTGTGTGTGTGTGTGTGTG
>CAJQZJ010031868.1:5712442-5731214 GCA_907164525.1 Lophiomys imhausi
GTGTGTGTGTGTGTGTGTGTGTGTGTGTGTGTGTGTGTGTGTGTGCATGTGTGTGTGTGTGTTAATTTGATTAAGAACCACTAAAATAAAACCTTTGCTTTGCTGGTACTATCGAAACTGGTCAGTTGTGATTAAGAAGAGACTTTCTTCATTGAATCAAAATATTTTGGGAAGTGTTTCCTTAGGGTTAGCACACGATATCTGTTGTCTAGAGGTGAACATTGCTGTATCTTGTGCTGGCAACACCAAGTGAAGCAAAGGAGAGGCTACTGATGAAGGTGCAGATCAATGATAGCAGCAGCTGTGGACTGGTGCTGGCCTCAGGCCAGGAGACCTACTGTGTTCTGGAGAACAGAGGTGGAGAAAGGAACATCCAAGGGCCTTTGGAGCTCAGGATATATTGTTAAAATTTGGTATTGATCTGATTTGATTGTGAGTGCTAATTGCTTGTTGGAGTAAGAAAGTACACAACTTATTTTTAATTTTACTGGAACCCAAAGATGAGAGGTTTTGAATGTTTAAAGGGACTACAGATAATGTAGAGAAACTGGATATCTTAAACTGTTTTTGAGAGTCTAAGATGAGAGAATTTGAGCCTTTGAACCCTGAAATAGACTGAACTTGTATTTTTTTGTTCAAGTTACATCTTGATTGCAGTCGTACCCTCCTACCTTTTTCCCCCTTCTCCCTCCTCTTCTCCTCAGATGAAGTGAGCCCCCACATATCAACTCCCCTCAGTTGATATGTCATATGAGAGTTAAGAGCTTCCTCTTACACTGGGGCTCAACATGGCAGCCCAGCTAGGGTAGGTGTTCCACTAACAGGCAACAGAGTACATGACAGAGATAGCCCCACCGACAAACTCCACTTGCAAGGGATCTGTATGAAGACCAAGTTGTTTATCATCTATACATGTATAGGCGGCCTAGATCTAGTCTATATATCCTTTGGGGGGTGTGGTTAGTGTTTCCATCTCTGTAAGCCTCTAGGGGCCTAAGTTGGTTGGTTCTGTGGTGTTCTTGCCCCCTCTGGGTCTCTCTATTCTTTCTCCCTCTCTTATACATGACTGCCAGAACTCTACCTAATGTTTGGCTGTGAGTCTCAGCATCTGTTTCGATCTGCTGCTGGGAATCTGTAATGGCTAAGAGGCACTTGAAAAAAAAAATGCTCAACATCCTTAGTCATCAGGGAAACGCAAATCAAAATGACTCTGAGAATCCATCCGACACCCTTCATAACGGCTAAGATCAAAAACTCAAGTGACAGCACATGCTGGCGAGGATTTGGAGAAAGGGAACACTCTTCCATTTCTGGTGGGACTGCAAATTTGTACAACCACTTTGGAAATCAATCTGGTGATATCTCAGAAAATTGGGAATAGTTCAACTTCAAGACCCAGTCACACCCTTCCTGGGCATATATCCAAAAGATTCTTCACCAAACCACAAGGACCTTGGCTCAACTATGTTCATAACAGCTTTATTTGTAATAGCCAGAAACTGGAAACAATGGAACCAGCCAAGATGTCCCTCAACTGAAGAATGGATTAAAAAACTATGTACATCTACACAATGGAATACTACTCAGCCATCAGAAACAAGGAAATCATGCAATTTGCAACCAAATGGATGGAACTAGAGAAGCTCATCCTGAGTGAGCTAACCCAGACCCAGAAAGACACACAGGTATGTGATCACTTACAACTGGATGTTAGCCATATGGTACAGGATAAATATCCTACAACCTACAGACCCAAAGAGACGGGAACCTAGCATAACTATCCTACGACCCTAAACTTTTTAAACTGTTCAATTTCTTTTTAAAAAGGGTGGTAGTTTTAAAAGTTGAAATGTTTTACATTATAATGTGAGTATTAGCATCCTGGAATGAGACAGGAGGGTTTTTAATTGAACCCCGGTATGCTTGTGGGTCAAGTTGGCAAGCAGCCAAGTGTTATATCAACTTGACACAAGCTAGAGTCATTTGGAAAAAGGGAGCTTTAATGGAGAGAATGCTCTCACTAGACTGCTCTATCGGCAAACCTGGGACATTTCTCTCCATTAGTGATTGATGTGAGAGGTCTCAGGTCACTGCAGGAGTGTGACATGTAGGCCAGTTGTCCTGGGTTCTATAGAAAGCATGCTGAGCCTGCCTTTAGAAGCAAGTCAGTAAGCAGCACTCCTCAATGGCTTTTGCTTCAGCTCTTGCCTTCAGTCAGGTTCCTTCATTTCTTGAGTTCCTGCCCTGATTTCATTAAATTATGGACTGTGATCTGAAAGAGTAACCTGAAATAAATCCTCCCCCACCCAACCCACCCCACTCCCTCAAATTTTGTTGGGTCATGGTGTTTAATTGCCACAATAGAAAACTTAAATACGACACCCAGTTTCCACAGATATTCTGAGTAAACCGCAGAAAACTAAACATTTGAAGCTAGGATTCCTATGTTGGAGAGACCATGAAATATTTGTCTCTCTAGCCCTGATTTACTTCAATCATCATGAATGTTCTGTCATTTCCATATATTTAACATTTCATTTCATAATTTCCTTTTTCTTCATGGTTTAATAAAATTTCATTTTGTACCACATTTTCACTATCCAGTATTATTTGATGAAGATCTAGGATGATTCTATTTCCTCACCAATGTGAATAAAGCAATAAGGAACAACTATGCACTAATAACCTGGTAGTGAGGTGACATGCCCTCTGAGTATATACATAGATGACATACAACTGAATTGTGCAATTTTTTTTTTTTTTTAGAAACTTCCAGACTGTTCTTTGATGGTATTTAAGTTCCATTCCACAGGAGGAAATCCTGGGCAATGGACAAGCTCAGAAATAAATGTTATGGAAAGTCATAGGAATTAGATGGTAACTTACTAATGTTATTGCACTCAATTGACGTAGCATCAAACAGCCTTGTAAATATTTACACACACTGAAAAATGAAAGTATATTATTCTTTGTGTGAATGAGATTGCATTCCAAAATGTCCAGAGACTATTGAAATGCTGTTAAATTTTCTCAGATAATTGGATAAGTGAAAAGATATATCAAGCTAAAATGGCAATTTATATTTTAAAGATTTTTTTTTGTTCAGTATTAGTCTTTGGATTAAATGAAATTTCAAGAAAACTTCCTATATAATGATATTCACAACTTAACCCCCCACATACACACAAGGAAAGAGAGAGAGAGAGATGGTGTGTGTGTGTGTGTGTGTGTGTGTGTGTGTGTATGAGAAAGAGAGAGACAGAGAGAAATGAAAGATGAAATAAATAAATTAATTAAATAAATGATTCTTTCCCCCTGCTCTCTCCAATTTTCCTGTCTTTCTTCCAAGCTTTGAGTGATTTTCTCTTGGTAGTATTCAGGATTATTTATTGGTTAAGGCTAGGACCTCTCATATTCTAGGAAATGCTTTCCTTCTGAACTACACTCTCTAGCCTATAATGCCAGTTTTAACTCAGTAAATGAAAGCAGGGGCACAAGATTACACCCCCAACCCCAAAAAAGACTGAGAAAAGGAGGAATTTCTCTCATACATAAAAGAAAGTCTCTCTTCATCTCCCCCTTTTTTCCCCTCTGTCTCTTCTCATCTCTTTTCTCCACTGTCTCTATGTCTCTGTCTCTCTGTCTCTCTCTCTCTCTCTCTGCATGCACATGCTATTTCTCTTTCCCTCTCTATATCCAATAAACCTGCCTTTATATAACTTTTTAAAAAGAAAATCTCTAAATATGAGAACATTTTTATATGGTGAATGGACCACAAATATCAATGGGGAAATATCTTACTTTTAGTTGGAGTTATTGAGAAAATTGATCCCCAATTGTGGAATAAAATAAGTCTAGATTACCTCCTTATATCATGCTGAAAATGGACTAAATATGAGTTGTTCCTAAATACAGAAGGTAAAAGTATGAAACTAACAAAGAAAATGGAGACTATGTTTAGATGTTATGGAATGCAAAAGCCTTTTTAAGTAAGATGTAAAAATCAAATCAAGGAGATAAAGGATGCTTTTGAGTAAAAGAAACAAACTAAACTAAAAACAGAACATTGTAGACAAAATTAACAGGTACTATTGGGAGAATGTTATTATCCTGTATAAGACTGGTAGAATTTTAAAGCTTTGGTTATGCAAATATCTCTTCATAATCAATAAGAAGAAAGGGAGGTTACTCAGGAGAAAATGGAATTGTATATGAAAGTACATGGTCACAAAATGAAGTCTAATTATTAAAAAACACATAAAGATGCTATTATAGTGTCAGGAATATATGAAGCTTGACTGCATGGAGTCCCAGCAAATGAGGACCGTCCATTCAACCCAGAAATGAGATAGGAAGTAATGGGGGAACTCAGAAAGAAAATTTAATCAATATAGTTACAGTGAGAAAATAAAAACAACATTTATAGTTGCCAAAGGTTAAATTTGTGTTATTCTCAATGTTGACCAGGAAAGGGGACATAGGGAAACTCGGGCACCATTTATTGGCCTGTAAACCATTCCATCTAGTAAAGAACAACTTGATAGAATGTACTGCAGTTAATTAAACAGTCTTCAATCGAGCGACTTCTGGGTCTCTGTGTAGAGAAACGTGTATATCTGGTGAGGAAGAGATCTGAATAGGAATGTTTTGCTCAGCATCGTTTACGATAGCACATACTGGAGTCAATTGGTAGATTGATCATCATGAAACAGATAAGTAGAATGTACTGAAACCATATTAATGAATTACTGAGGGCTGATTAGAAGAACTACATTACAGATATACAGTGAAATAAATAAATGTTAAATCTTATCCTCAAGCTAAGCGTAAGTAACTGAGCCTTCCTAGTGTACTCTCATTTATTTAACATAACTTTTAAAAATTCAGAACCATTTATTATCGAAGATCATCATATTTTTATTAGTACTTATCTAAGATATCATGAGACTATCTCTTGTTTGAAGTAACCATAATAGTTGAGAAAAATAAGGAATGAATTTGTCTTTCAGTAAGTTATTTAGGTGATCCTAATATAGCCAGACTGGTAATAGAAGAGCTGGCCATTGGAAATTATTCAAATATATTATCTTACCTTTATCACTTAACATCCTTCCCAAAGCTTTTCAGATCCATTTATAGCAATTCAAGCACAACAGAAGATGAAGGTCTCTATAGTTTGAAAGTAGAAATGATCTATAATGTTTTTGCCAAATAAATTGCTCTCAAACCCATCAGATTGTGTTTGCTTTCTGTTGCTGTGATAAATGCCATGCAACTAGGGGATGGAAGTTCGGGTTTAAATATACTGTCAAGGGAAGTCAAGGCAGGAATTCAAAATGGAAACTTTATAGAGGAAGAAACTGTAGCAGAGACCAGGGAGGAATGCTACCTACTGACCTGTTTATACTGGCTTGCTCAGCTACTTCTCTTACTCAACCCAGGCCCACTTGTGTGTGCCTGGTACCACCCACAGTGGCATGGGGTTTCTTACATCAATCAGTGATGAAAATCACACCCCCCCCCAAGACAAGCCCACAGGCAATCTGATGGAGGTAATTCTGCAATTGAGGTTTCTTCTTTTCTGATATCTCTAGGTTTGTGTCAAGCTGGACAAAACAGAACAAAAACAAAACTCCTGATTATGTGCTTATTAGTAATGAATTTATCGGTATGTATTCATATATTTAGTTGATGTGGTCTGTAGTAAGAGATAGTTTGGACATATGACTCCTAAGCTCTGGTAGCTAGTGTGCTGACTGTAACAGTCATCAGATTAGAGGGTGTCTTAATTATCTTTCCTGCTGCTGGAATTGAATGTCCTGAAAAAAAAATATCATCTGAAGAGACCGGAGGTTTATTTTAGTTTATTCTCCAAGGATATTGTACACAGTGGTGGGAGTCAAGGCAACAGGTAATTGATGCAGTTGGTCACATTTCATTCCAAATTCGAAACTAGAGGGTAGATGCTTGCTACTGTTCTGCTCCCTTTCTCCACTTATACTGTCCAGGATCCCCCAGGGAATGGTACCACCCACAGTGGGGAGTTTGTCCAACCTTAATTAAGTCAATCATGATAATCCTCCTTTAGGCCTGCCTAGATTCTTGTCTCTCACATGATTCTACATTCTTTAAAATTAACAATTAAAAATAACCATTACAAGGAATGTGGAATCCAGTGGGCACATTTGAACATGAGTAATACGGAGGCTCTGCTCCTTCTTGCCCTATATCTCACTGTTGACATTTTTTTCCCTTGAAGAGATATTGACTTTAGAATAAATCAATAATAGACGTTGAATATTTAAAGGACACATGAAAAAGTGGGCTATTTTGACAGATTTACTCAAATTGTATGCAAATGTAATGCATATTTAATGCAAATATACATGTGGTTCTCTTAACTATATCCTACACTTCATTGTGCCCCTCAGTAAAATGCTGATGGTTCATCTGTATCTTTATATTATTCAGCAATTAATTGCTAGTATAAATTATTTTGTCACAAAAATTAAAATGAAGAAAAAAGAGAAGCAAGTCTCTGACTGAGGAAATTATAGCCTAACTGGGATAGATACAGTCGTGTTCTTTAATCAACTGTCTTGCTCTGTGGCACCCCTCACACATGCCAGAACATCAAAAGGAAACTCTGAACCGACCTTAGACTCTTTTTCTACTTCATACATACACTCAATAAGTCAACAAACATCAGCCATCTTTCAAAGTCTTATTGTTTTCCCATAGCTTCTATCTTAGATCAGCCCAATGGAAAGAACTGGGATAAGAGTACTTCCCTTTGTTTCTGTCCTTAATCTGATGTCTTATTCCATTCTGCTGCTTAAATAATATTTCCAAATCCACAGCTCACCCATAGTTAATTTGTCTATGTCTTTTCCATTTCCCCAAGTCTTTTTGGATAAAATCTAAACCTTTTTGTGATGTATCTCCTCTTTAATTAAATCTTTGGCCACGTTTTAGATTACTTCACACTCTTGGGACAAGAGTAAAGGCACATAATCCCTTTATGCACCAATAAACAGAACTTTTCATCCATGATGATTGTTTTTTTTTTTTTTGCCTCATTCCTACCTCTATTCTATTGGTAAACTCCTATTGACTCTTCAGCAGCCTATTAAAATGATTTCTCTTCACCTATATCTTGCTATCTTATTTTGTAGGTTAAGTCATGGACACTCTCATATGTGTCCAAGCAGGCTATGAATAGTTCATATCATTTTCATGCTGTTATGATGACACAGAAAGAAAATTATACATAACATTCATAGACATAGTTTTGGCCTTATGAGGCTTCTTTAAGGATTAAGCCCCATCTAACTTAAATATTTCCTCAGAAAAAATGTGGGGAGCTATTTGAAGCTATGCTGAGTTCCAAAACCTCACATTAACAAGATTTCATCACTCTCACATTATTCTATGGCCTTAGCTATTCAGAACTAATATTCAGGAAAGGCATAATATAGTTTTCAGTTAATTTGTAACCTCAGTTCACTGAACATAATACAAAACCAATCATTAGCACATCTTCATTACAACTACCACAGACAACATCTCAGTTCCCATGATCTTTGCCATAAGAAGTCAGTGTTGCTAATGAGAGAGAGCAAGAAAGGATGTGGATTTAGGTGACTTCGTAGGTAAGTGGGAAGGATCTGGGAGGGGTTGCATGAGAGGAAATTATATGAAAATATATTGTATGAAAAAATTTACTTTCAATTAAAAATCTGTGTTTCAATAGATGAGGCCTTTATTAACTGAACTGGGAGCTGGGTCAGACTAGAATATATATATATATTCCTATGAATATATATACATTCTTAGAATGCATATATTTCATATATATATAGAAAGAAGTTCATCTAATGAACTTCATTAGATGATATGGTTCTGTATCCACAGTCAGGACTCTTTTTTCTGCCTTCCCTAAGCTTAGAAGGTTATCTGGCAATACGAGACTCTTTAGCATTATTTTGATGTTTGATGGACAAATGGACCAAAAAATTAATAAAATACAATACAAGAAATAGCACACTAACTAAAGAGAATTTTTCACAATATATGTATAAAGGTTTTTCTTTGTTCTCCTCTTTCTTTTTTTATGTTGTCATTATTTGGTTACTCTGTAACCAAGACTGATAAAATGAGGCTGCTTAGAACTGACTAAGTGGGAGTCACCTCCATGGCTGGACTAAGATAATTAAGATTTCTTAGAATTGATCAAAGTTGAATTGGATGTGACAAAAATATAAAAATTTCATAGGAGAAAAAACCTAAAGGAAGCATTTCAGGCTGAATCTAAACAGATACAGCAGTTCACTGATGCACAAAAGGCTTGTCTCAGTCACAGGGAGTGAGCAGAATACAGATAAAGTGAGAGAAAGTATCCTAACTGAGAAGTTTACGTGGATGAACAGTGGACACCCCTTGTAAGAAAATGTAGAATCATGTCAGGGTTTGAGGACTTTAAAAATCAATCTCCAACACCATTTCTGAAAACAAGAAATAATGATTTGCAAAATATGCTACACAATGGAACATTATATACTCAGTTCATCATACTTGATGTAAGACTAGATATCCCAAATGATTGTTAAGAGATTTTTTAATTCTATGCAGTAGCATTCATTTACCAATAACAGAAGTGTAGACATTATAGATCCATTATGATTATTAAGAGACAACAAAAACAACTAGATCTGCATAATAGGGACAGGTAGAAATATAAGGTTGTCAGTTGAATTGAATTTGCAAGAAAACACAGACTGGTGAAATATAGTTTCCCAAAGATTAGAATAATCCTAATAGCACAAATTTAAGTATAAAGAATCATATGTATCATCCAATGACTATATTGATTTCACTGTTCATTTGTAGGAAAACTACCTTGAATTGCCTCCTCATAAGAGTTCTGAGCACTGGTTCAGAAATAATTTATTTAAAAAAATCATTGCTTATCGACTTATGTTAGAATGTCATAGGAAACAGTTTACTTTCATTAAAACGATCATATTTTAAAGTACCAATATCGAATGAGATGTGAACATAAGTATACTTGACTACAGTGATCATGCTTTATTTTCTTAAATATCATTAGTTTGTGACACTTATTGAATAGAGAATGAATGTTTGCTTAATGGATAAATACAGAATGAATGTTTGCTTAATGGATACATATAGAATGAATATTTGCTTAGTGGATGGAAGTAGACAGCTGGGATTCTGGAACCAGGTGGAAGAATTTAAAGCTTAATATTCACTGAACTATTAACTATCAGCTGAAGTATAAGAAGTTGAAAATAAACCTGGCTATGAAATATGAAGTGTCTCTTTAAATGCAATCATATATAATTATAAAGGATGCTTAGAGACATGTTAGCAACTAGAAAAATATAAGACCTTCAATAAAGTTCTATGAAAGATAGAGTCTTTTAGGCATCAGCTATTTAATTATGATGAAGAACTCAGTTTCAGAGAAACATACAAAAGCAAAAGGAAGTTCCTTCTGTAATGAAAATCTTGGTAATTACCAAGACAATGATAATTTGAATAAAGAAATCTATGTTTAGAATTTCTCTATTTATTTCATCAAATTTACCTCCTAACTACTCCTGACAACACCTAGTGCTACCTATTTCTATCTTCAAATTTATATATCCTTGTAGAAAATTAGAAATCTTTGTAGATAATGAATGCAGCATCAATATGCAGAGAATATCTGTAGGCCTGCAGGCTCAAAATGAGTTTGAATATCCCCAAAACTAGGCAAATGTCAGAATGTTTTCTGTGGTCATATAGCCAAGCTTTCAATACCTTGAGATCATAGAGAAAATCAGTAAATAAATATTCAAGTTAGAAATGTTCTCACTGTGTGTCAAATGTTGGTACACATAATTCTACCAAAGACAATGTCACCTTCTTCGACCATTGGTTGGTTTGTTATTTAAAGCTTGGCTATTCACTGTCATGTGTAGGGATACTTACAATGCTCTGAGATTAGATCCTACACTATAATTGACTGGGATATAGCCAATGCTTTCCTTCCCATGTCTACATAATTTATGCTGGTCACTATAGCCCAATCTATCATTTATGACTGTATTTATTGGTAAGATTGGGTAGATATTATTCATTTTTTTTAAGAATAGGCAAAAACAAAGCTCCTAATTGCCTATGCAAACTCTAAATACTACAATGTCCACAGAATAAATGCCTTTACATTTGTTTTCCTGAATTGTCTAATTATCAATTGAGTACACTAAAGTGCACAGGTACTTTATTAAGTCAGGCATCCATTATTTTACATGAGATATGCAAATATCTTAAGGGCAGATTAAATGGTTCCTAACTTAACCCTCTCCCAACCTTCTGATATGCAAAAGTAAGCTCTATTTTTCCTCTCTAGAATCAGAGATGGGGAACTGGAGGTTTTTCTTCTATGACCCTTACTAGTAAGAAACTAAGGTGAAAACTCACAGCACTGAGAACCCCTAACATAGCACCTTCTATGTAATGTGTTGGCTCCTCCAGTTTGGATGCTTGTTGGATCTTGTGCTGGAGCATCATTGTGTAAATTAAGAATTAAAACTTGGAGACTTAGAGGCTGACTTTTACCATGCTATGAAGAAACAGATTCACGAAAGTATTGACATTTATTTGTCCAACAGGTGAAACTGTTCTCAAGTAACCTCTATCAGTAGTGTGTGTGTGTGTGTGTGTGTGTGTGTAGACACCATGGCTTCACCATGAAAATTATCACTTTGAACCCACTAGCAAAATACAGGTCTCATTGGATACTTCTTTACACAGCTAAGGTACACAAATGCTGTTCATAAAAAGAAAATAATAATACATTCTGTTTTTCTGTGGATAAAAATTTATTCTAGGGAGACAAATTCATTATAACTGCAGTTACTTTATCATGGTATTTTAGATATTTTAAAAAATGATTGACTCTAAATTGCATCTAGTAAAGACAACTTAATGCAATTAATCATTTGTCTCTAAGAAGTATTTAATTAAAGCCAGAATTTGTTGAAAATCATCACATCATTTTTTACTTATGCCACAGAAGGTAATTGCATAATTAGTAACTGGTTCACAGAGGCATGTTTTTTCCCATAATGCTGATAACCCGGGTCTAAATTGCTCTTTCCATCCAGGCTCCCAAGGCACTTTATAAATCATCACATTTACGTCCCTGCTCACACCTGCACATAACATAGTCTTGCCCACACATAGGCTGCAAATGGGGTATACTTAAAGAGGTTATTTAATACTGCGATAACTACCATGAAGAGTTCTCTGCTGGAATGAGATGCAGTCATTTCAGCAGATGCTCCACAACAGTAGATACTAGTTGAGGGAAAGACACGAAGAATGTCATGTCCGATTAAAACTACAGGAAAGAGTTAGCAGGAAAGAATGTAATTACTCATTTTGACTGAGGCCAGGATGCCAAAGTAAATATCCTACACATTGGAGGAACTTCCTTAGAAGCTTTAAGTATGAGAATTAGAATATTAGAGGCATACTTTAGCATTTCAGTTAAATTTCTAAAGAACAAAAGACAAGGAAAAAATGGTTCATATCACTAAATCAGTCTTATTATAGTGCAATCTGTCTCAATCAGGAACACAAACATGTTTCCACAGGTGAAGACTTGGAACAACCAGAAAGACTGAACTTAGCTTCAGTGAATTAAAGAATGGAACAGGGGCACAATAGCTAAGAACCTGGACTGACACACAGGATGCAGGTAGCAGGGATTATAGACCATAACCTCATCACATATCCACTCCTACCTCTGTACCTTATCCCCACTCAAACATTGTTAAGATGGCCTGCTGTCTAGGTCACTACTAAAACAATAATCTACTTGAATAAAGATCTTAGGAAGCAATCTGGTTGTTGAAGGATAAAGTGAGACCCAGAAAATCAAGGTTAATGACTAAAGCTACAGGTACTTCTGTGATGCACACAGACATTGAAATTTGAAAAAAAAATGTACATGGTATGATCAAGGTCCTTACATACTGCAGATGATTCTAAGTTTAGCTCCTCAGGGCGGGTAGTCATGTGCATGTGTTTACAAAGTTTAAAACTTGTCACCTTTCTGTCTTATTATTTTTAAGCTCAAAATCCATTCTCATACCCTTCACTAGCAGATGGTGGGGGGAACATGAAAGCACAAAGTGACAAGAGGAATAAATTGGAGAGAAACATTCATAATAACTATGATTAGAGGAATTGAGCACAGTTTGTAGGAAAATGCATGCCTGCCAAATCCAATTCTACTTTTACTCCCACCTCCCCTTCTACCTCCCCAACTATAACACCCAAGGCCCTTAAACACTGACTTGGAATTCAAATGGATTGTTTGCAGCTGCTCACATGCAGGCATATTCTGCTGGCCCTGCCCACTGTTTACATGTGGCTTCCCTTCCTAGCCTCAGCATTTGCCAGGGAAGGCCATTTGAAAAACAACAGGATTGCGAGCTGAACAGAATGCATTTTATGAGTCAGCTTGATCCTTAACCATGGACTGAGTGTTCTTAGCATTAAGCCATTAGCCTTGATGCCTGGGTTTAAAAGAAATTTGCTATCTTTGGTTGTGTCCCTCATGGTGGTAGCTGTGGGGTTCAGGCCTTTTTGCTGTTTCGATTTACTTTCTGCCAAGTCCTTTCTGTCTGCCCATCATCTATAAATGCTCTGATGGTTGAGTAGAATTTCCAAGCTCCATATGGATAAAGGAGTTTATTATATCTGATTGTGGCAACTACAAGTACTTTTCAAAATCCCGTTTTTAGCAAGTGGAAATGAAATTGTTCTTGCATCTAGGTGAGTACAGCCAATAGGAGATTCATTGAGGTTGAGTTAGAATATGGCATGCACACAGTCAGTGAGGGGCCTAGAAAGATATCGACTTAAATAAGAAAGAAAGGGCAAGTCCCAGCATTCAAGAGGCTCTGTTTCTCCTAACAATACGTTTTCCATTGCCTGGCTAGTGCTTTTTCTAGCATACTTCTACTAGCTAATGAGACTTTAACGTCTCTAGTTAAAACTTATAAATAATTCTGCCTTCAATTGGAAGACAAAAGGCATTAAATAAAATGCATCCATGGTCTAGGCACTTTCTTTATGACAAGATGTGGACAAGAATATTGATAGTGCTACCAATACAGGGAGCATAATCTATGTTCTATGTACAAAAATTTGATTCTAGAGTCTAGAATATAGGCAACACTTGGAGGGCAGAGGCCAGCCTACTCTACATAGTGAGCACCAGGTCATATCTATATCTATCTTATCTATATATATAGATATAGATAGATAGATAGATGATAGATAGATAGATGATAGATAGATAGATGATAGATAGGTAGGTAGATGATGATAGATAGATAGATAGATAGATAGATAGATAGATAGATAGATAGATAATCAAGAAGTATTACAACTTTTCCCTAAACTTACATCATTACATAGGAGGGATATATGCCATTTTTATTGTCCTAAATTGTAATGGTATTAGCATTATATTTGTTTGTAATAAAGTGATTTTCAATTAATGACTGTTACTGTGCCCTTTTATTTTAAGAATAGAAGTCCTTAACTTTCAGATTAATTATAGTCCTTAGAAAATTGGAGAAATAATACTATTTTATTTTTCTCTTTCTGAACTTATCCTTTGTAAGGCTTGTTTGGAGTGACATATGGGGACTAGGATATCAGTAAGTGTCATGCTGCAGAGCAGTAGCCAGCTTTGTTTTCAGGGCCCCATACTGATGTTTCTCTCCCAGATGCTGCTCTCTCCATTCTGTACTGTCACTGTCTTTCAGTTTGGCCTGAAGAAAATTCCTCCCTGAGATCCTGATTAAACTTTTATTTGTACATGTAGAATTTGAGACTGTTAACCACATTGGGGAGGTACCTGGGATTGAAGTGTTTGAGAGTGTAAGTATGTGTAGAAGGGAGGGTCAGGAAGCAAATGAGATCTTCATTCAAGTGATTAGTACCAGACACAGTGAAAATCCATTATGAGGGCATGGTCGATGGCTCCGTGGGTAAGGGTATACATGAGGACTTGAGTTTAGTTTCTTAGTTTTCACCTAAAGAGCAAGATGCAGTCCACTGTTGCTCAGTGTGTAAGAGTGGAAAAATGAAGCTTGCTGGAGCTTGCTGGAGCTTGCTGGAGGGCGAGGCTAGATGAAAAGTGATGAGCTCAGATTTAGTGACAGACCCATTTCTAGGGAATGAGGTGTAGAGTGGTGATCAGGACATCCGTTGGCCTCCTTTAGTCTCTGCATGAGCACAGGTTCACACCCAAGCACACACACCAAAAGACAATAAGAATGGCAGTGGATTATATAGCTAGACTTTTCTCTGAAGGACATTTTGAGGAGATTAATTTCTGCCCAGGAGATACAATACAGGTGAAATCCACTCACAGTATCTACTGAACCTTTTCTACCATCGTCACTTAGTCTGGTGCAGGAATGTGTAAGGATGTTCTAGGCAGACTTTGTCCTCAGTAATTTACAGTTGAATGGAGACGCATAAGATAGTGGCCAAAATCTTAACCCCAGGAAACACACACAACATTACAGGTGTGCAATGTCTTTTCTTACCTGAAATACGTCCTAAAAACTATATGCAGGTACCTAAATGTGCAGGTAATTTGCAAGTTCTTACGTCAAAGTGAAGAAAAGTCAGTAAGCACTATGAATCAAGGACTTAAAGAATTTATACCAGAAAAGGCCAGATTATTAGCCCACCTTGATGCTCTCAAGAGGGGTATCTATATACTCTTTGTATTTATCTTGCTTTCTCTGCTTTTCTGCCCATCCCCTCTCAGAAATGGCAAAGCAAAACTCAAGCATATTTATGAGATACTATATTTTACAGGTTTTATATTTTCAATATAATTTGGAAAACATATGATTAGAAATTTCGTAAGATAAACCACAACACTTTGCTTCTTACTTTGATGTGTGCCTTGTGCTGTCCCAGGTGAGATGAAAACTAATTAAGCCTAGCCTATGCATAATATGGTGCCTGTAATAGTACTCTGAAAATGTATATTGACTTGAATAGAATCAAATGGAATTGAGATAAATCAAATTGAATGGAATTCAATTGAATTGCAACAAGCCTGAACTAATTTACAATCTGGAATAATGCACGATAACCTGATTTTTTTTGTGTTGAATTAAAATTACCTTTAGTACTAAAAATAAGATTACTTCTTTTATAAAAGAGTCATTTCTGCTTATTGTTTATAAGAGTATATAGGCCTATTGTAAATGGTTTACTTTGTTTGTGAAGTGGGACTATTCGGTAATCTCCACAGCATCTATTATGCTAGAAAGCTAGAATGGAATTTGAAATGACTTCTCAATTTAGATCTTTTATTTCTCAATCTAGACCAAAACCTTTCCTTGCTTTAATTGCCTGTAGTTCATTCTCAGTTATTGATTTTTATGAATTCCCAAGGTCTCTGAGTCTTCTGCATGGTAAATCATTTTAAGATTTTACTCTAAAATTATTGTTGGATTCAGCCTGTGTTACCAGCCTAAGGAGGAGCCTGTGAAAATTCATACCACACAATGACAGGTGAAAACAAAGACCTCTGGTTCTAAAGGTTGGCTTTGAATTTTGTATGACGCTGACTAAATATGTCTTTCCTAAACTATCAATTAGATACTGATATATATATATTTGTAATATGTAATATATGATAATATGTATATGACAAAGATATGTGCTGATGGATATAGAGTATGCAGTTCTGCATGCCAATGTACAGATGCTAGTAGTGTAAATATATTAAGTTAATTCCATAAATGCTTGTACCTAACACACATGGATGAGCATAAAATGAGAGGAAAATAAAAAATCCTAAAGTCTTGAAGATCTACAAAATGTTGAATGAAATACTATAAGAATTAGATGGGATTGATAGGGGTATTCCAAGAACTTAGCACTAAATGAGAAAGGAAACACAGACAGCATTTCTCAATAGACTATGGGAGATAAGTGTATAGTAACTGAACTTTACTGGATACCTGCCATGTGTCAGAGATGTTTCTAGTTTTTCCTATGAACTAACTCATTTGGTCTTTCAAACTACTCTGGGAGAAGGGTATCCTCATAAGTCCTTTAGAGCAAGGAAAGTAGGCTGAAGAAGAGATCACATATAGTGAGGATGTGGGGACTGAACTCAGCAATAACTTAGAGTATGTATTTATAAATATAGATGTAGATATGTCATTAATGGGTAAAACTATATACACTAAGTATTTATACATACATTTATATTCATTTAAACCGTTTTAGATTTGAAACCGTTTTTATAAAGTCATTTACTATTTGCTCATTTATTTATAAAACCGGAGGTTGAATGAGGACCTTGAACCTACCAAGGAAATACTCTACTACTGACCTACATATCAGTGGTCCACTTTGTATTTTGTATTTTGAGGTAGAGTCTCACTAAACTGCCTGAACTAGCCTTGTGCTCACTGTGTACCTAAGGCAAACCTTGAATTAGGCTTGTACTGCTTCATTCTCTGAGTGTGAGATTTAACTATGAACGATGCACAGATTTGTTGAATGACTTGTTTGATGTCCCCCTGCTACATTATGGCAGAAGAAGTTGAACCCAAACAGGATGGCTATAGAATTAGTCACATGGCTTCTTTAAGCAGAGGGTAAAAGGAATCGTGGTAGTCCAGTGGAATCAGTGCAGAAATAGCTACAAGCTTTTTCAACAGACTTCTAAGAGGAAGAACATTGTAGCGGACAGAAGGCCAGGGCCCCTGCAGCTTGATAATGTTTTCTACATGTGACAGAGAAGCTGTACCCGTGAAATCACAACAAACAGATTACCTAAACAACACCTGTACAATGAGCACAGCCACATGCCAGTGCAGATAGTGAAGCTGCACCAGGTCCCACCCCTACGTGAAGAGCTACAGGCAATGTGCAGCTACTGAAAAATAGAGAATAAGTCTTTCCCAGGGAAAAGCCCCTTTCTAGGTTATCCAATTCTCAATCGTCATTCCTAAACACTCGGTAGTTTGTGTGTGTGTGTGTGTGTATTCTAATTTTCTTTTCTGTTGCTATGATGAAATACTCACCAAAAACATCTTGAGGAGGAAAGGGTTTATTTGGTCCACAGGTCACAGTAGATTACCAAAGGATGCCAAGGCATGAGCTAAGGTCAGAAGGCTGGAGGGAGGAACTAAAGCAACAATTGTGGAGGAAAGCTGCTCACTTGACCCCCATGGTGCAATCACCCTACTTTCTTATACAAGTCAGGACCCCTTACCCAGGAATGGTCCCACTTACCTTGAGCTAGGTGCTCCCATAACAATCATTTATCAAGAAAAAGCCCACAGAGTTTCCTAGAGGCCATCTGAATGGAAACATTTTATCAGTTGAGGGTCCCTCTTCCCAGACAACTATAGCTTGTGCCACACTGACAAAAAATAATTAGCTGCTAGTTACTAGCGCAATGTGTGTGTGCGTCCGTGTGTGTGCACGTGTGCATACGAGCATGTGAGTGTGTTTTAGTATGTGGTGACAATAGTAATTATAGAAAAGGTTATTAACTTGAGAGAGAATTGGAGGAACACAGGAGTAGGACAGGAAAGAGGAAGGGGTGAAAATGATGCCAATATAATATTCATGAAGGAATTCTCAGAAAAAAATTTAAAATATCATTTCAGTGTGTAGAAAACCTTATGAACAAATTAAAAGCTGGGTGTGATTTGTCTTCTCACATTTGTCTCCATACCATGATTTAGTTTAATGCTGAATGTTTCAGTTCTTATGGGATAGGTGTATTTGTCAAAGAAACTTAGCAAACTGATGCTGGAGATTCGTAGATCATTCCCTCACAGTTCTGATGAATATGAATCATCTTCAGGGACTCTGGTTTCTGAACCTGCTGGACTTTGGCTCTGCAGTAAATAGTGAGTATTCCCTAAATCATAGCACTCTATGAGGCTTTCATGAGATGGGCTATTCTTTTCCCTTGCTACCTGGTTCCTCTAGCTACCCATTAGCTACAAATATGCAAATTCGTTTTCTTATGTGCATTGTTACTGCTAGCAGGATATTTAAAGGGAAAGTTTTTAAAAGATTTTAAAGAAAAACCTCACTTTCAGCTTGTTAGGTTTTGTTAATTTTTGGTGAATAAGCTGAAAGCAGTGGTCAGAACTTTGTGTGTGTGTGTGTGTGTGTGTGTGTGTGTGTGTGTGTGTGTGTGTCTGACTGGCTGGCTGCAGTTATTATGTGCATTGTCTCTGGGCCTTGGCATGCTGATTTAATCTCTCTAGTTCTAAGTATTCGTTTTGAAGTGACACGGTCTTTTTACTAAACTCCAGAATAATCCTCTTTCTGAAGTCTGCTCTCCATCTGTGTTCTCAACTTGAAAACTTTCCCCCTCCATCTGCTAAATTCAACTCTTGCTGTAGCACCAAACAGCAGGTAGAACCAATATGCTGGCTCAGAAGTGAGCTCTGGAAATGAATCTGGCCTCCCTGCTGCAGACTCATCTGTGTTTGCTGATCTTCTCCCATTAATCTCCAGGGAATCAGAGGGTGAAGCTTTGCAAGGGACAAAGGGGGGCGTTTTTTCTCATTAATATGGGAGCAACAATAGCATAAGAGTCATCAGCCTGCTGCCTACATCAGGACAAGCTTTGCAAAAAAAAAAAAAAAAAAAAAAAAAAAAAAAAAAAAAAAAAAAAAAA
>CAJQZJ010031868.1:5731224-5744999 GCA_907164525.1 Lophiomys imhausi
AAAAAAAAAAAAAAAAAAAAAAAAAAAAAAAAAAAAAAAAAAAAAAAACAAGAAAGGAGATTGCTACAGAGAACTTCCCCCCAACCGAGCTGGGAGAGAGAGTGCGCAGATGGCACACATGCATGCCACCCCAAAACACAGACCTCAGAATTCCACAGCCACCCTGAAGTATAGATGTCCCCTCTGACAGAAGATTGACTGGATGCATGGAAAGAAAAGGTGACTTCAGGTGTGAACACTGATGAAAAGTCAAGAGATCCTTTACATAGTATACTGTTGAGATTTCATGTTCTATTAAAATTACTTAAAAAGTAATTTCGTAGACTAACAATCTGAAAGGTCATCTTCTCTTCCTGAAATACCTGAATCCTTCCTTAATTAGCAGCTTGGATGCTCCAGCTCATCCACACCGCCTCTTCTACCTGTTTGACTTTTCATACTCATTAACTATTCTTGTGGTCTTACTGATGAATGCAGGAATTGCTTTACAACACGTTGGGGCAAAGACTACAGTTTCCTCTTCCCTCCTTTCCAGATATAGCATATGTCCACTCACCGTGCTTTCAAAAGGAACCATCCTACTACAAGTTCTCTAAGAAAAAAGAACAGTTGGGAGAAAACAAAGCAGAGAGTAACCTTGGTGGCAAAGAAATTCATTTGCTGTCCTATACCATTCTCCTTGAATTTCGCAATCACAGGCTTAAGAACTATTTGCTAATCACTTAAGTTTCAGAAAACATTGACTCCAATTTTCTTTGTTCCCCTCCCCCCCCCCCCCCGCCCGGCATGTTCCAGAACTCTGTGCCTCTCCTCCACACCTCCTTCGGAGCACCTCCTCCCTGACTTTAGTCAGTATTTGGTGTTGGCCTGGATGGACATATTGTTATAAGCTGCTTACATCATCATTATATATTTTATATATTATCACTTTTAAATGCCATCTCTATAATAGTAACACATTTTTTTTTCATCTTCACCTTGTTTTTCTCTTATGTTTTAACTTCTCCTCTTCCTTTGTCTTCTCCATCACGGAGATACATCTCAGCCCTGATTTTTTGAAGCAGTGTTCTCATAGTAGCCCACATTGTCTTTGTGTCCTCTTGTTTGGGCTCAAATGCTTGTTCCTCTTATTTAACCCCTTTGGTGCTGGTATACAACTCTGTGTCACCAGGTAGGAAGCATTCTCTCTGTTTTCTCTCTCTCTCTCTTGTCTTTCTCTTTCTTACATATCATGGATAGTATTTCAGACACCAGCAGGTAATGATGTTCTTTGGATTTACATTGAAATTGTTAGCACAAAAAAATAGAGAAATACTTAAAACAGTCTATTTGGCTCATAAAGTTCAGGAGGGAAGGTGATAGAATCATATAGCAGAAAATACTATGTATATTTTTTTAGAGTGCCTTGCTAATAATAAGTGTGAGAAAGTAAAACAGGGTATAAATACTTAAGGGCAGATACTGGTCATTGAAGACTGAAACATAGACCCGGGGTCTCAGTCTTTCTCTTTTCTGTTTCCTCCTTTCTTACTTTCTGCTTTTCTATCTTTTCGTCTTTATTACTCATTTTGTCTAACCTAGCATTTGGGATGTGCACCAATCATATGGTATGGTCAGCTCACTGTCTCTCCAGGTATCTCAGCTATGTGCAGACTATACATGTCAATGCTGTTTTAGAAGAGCTAATGACATTTATTTTTGTTTTAAGATTAATTTTCATCTTAAGTATATGGACACTTTCTCTGCATAAATGTGCATACACCAATCAAGTGTAGCACTTGCAGAGGCCAGAGGATGCCATCAGATCCCTGGGATCTGGAGGTAACAGCTGACTGTTACCTACCATGTGATTCTGGGAACCAAACTCTGGTCCTCCAAAGCAACCAGTGTACTTAACCACTGAGCCATCTCTCCAGCCCCAGCAATGCCATTTAAAACTATAGGTTTTTGTTTTGGTTTGGTTTGTTTTACACATCCAAGAATCTACCTTTTAAAAAAGTAACTTATTGATATTATCCATTGATATTAACCCTTGGTAAATAATGTAGAAGACAGCCCTGAAAATTTATTTTTAAGAGACACATATAAATTAGTTGAAACTGTTTTTCCTCAGTAAATAAATGTTAACCTCTATTTACATTATGGACATTCAATCCTCATCTTAATGCTAAATTGCTGAAAAATTACTTCCTGAAAATCTAAAGATTTAATTTTATGTTTTCTAACACTTATGATTCTATGTGCAGAGAAACAAGGGAAAGAAAAGACAAAGTGGACAAGGCCAGTAAGTATTTCCAGTATCTCTTTGTGTTATGAGAATTTTTTCCCATTGTAAATTGAGTTGTATGTTTTCCTATCCCTCTTTACAATCTAAATAAAGTAGGCCACTGGATAAATATTCTGGAGACCTCTGGCTAGATAGGTCATAATCTTTAAGGAAGAACTTATCACTATTATTTTCCTTAATGGACATAATATTAATCTCATTACTAATAACTTCTCTTTACAGATTAATGCATCTCTCAACACTTCCCAGAGAAGCTTCTATTTGCAGCAGATGGTGATTAACACAGACTCACTGATGCAGGGAATAAAAGACCATGGATTGTTCAGTCCTTTGTGGGACATCTATATTATATCTGACCTCTCAAGAAGCAGAGATTATGTTAGAAGAGGGAGAAGAAAGAACTTTTAAGAGTCAGAGAGCTACTGGGTGACTACAGGACAGTACTGTACTGGTACTGTCTTGCAGAAGAGCAGGACAGCTGAAGATTTGAACTTTGATTGGTTTCAATAGTGAACACAAGACCTGTTCAGACTAAAGCCAAACTAAATTCTAGCCTGGGAAAGGAAGGAGGTCCTGCAGTTCCACCCCTGGCTGAGTAACGAATGGTGATTTACAGTGCTGATTTCTTTAAGAGGGTATAACTCATGAGTCTACAATGGTTGCATGAAAGGCTACACATCTAGGAATATTCGTGTACCATACAGGCATTAACACAAAAAGGACAAAATTCAAGGTAGGTTGGGCAGAAGAGGTAGATCTGGAAGGAATTGAGAAAGGGGTGATTATATCAAAACACATTGCAAAAAAATTCTCAAAAGCTAATAAAAATTTAAAACAAAAGTTTGAATAAATTTCTAGATTTGATGAAGTGATGTAGTTGTGTTTTTATATAGAAACAAACTACCAACTTTGGTGATGAGAATATGTAAACCTAAATGCCTTTAACTAATGAAAGAGAAATTGTCCATTTTGTTTTATAAACCTAACATTAATTGCTTAATTATGGTGAGTTATTTTTATATAGTGTTTAAATATACATGTAGACTCATGGAAACATATTCATACACATTTGACTTTCAAAATAAAGTTTTATATAAAGATTTATCATAATTGCTAATAGATAGAGCTTTTAGGTATGTGTACTTGTATGTTAGAATTCTAATAAATTTGGTTCCTTTATTTTAAATTTGCGAAAATGTAGTTATTTTATTTATCATAAATCAAAGTCCAATTCAGGGTCAACAAATAATGACATTAAAGCAAGAAAGGAATAGAGTCAGTATTTTGAGACAATATAATTTTATATGATGAGAATTCAAAGGATATATTAAGAAAAATATTAAAATATATGAATTTAGAAAGGTCAGTGGGTTGGTTATTCTATACAATATGGCTAATATCCCCTGATAAGTGAGTACATACCATATGCATTTTTCTAGATCTGAATTACCTCACTCAGGTCTTCACTCAGATCTTTTCTAGTTCGATCTATTTGCCTGCAAATTGCATAATGTCCTTGTTTTTAATAGCTGAGTAGTATTCCATTGAGCAAATGTACCACAGTTCCTTTATCCATTCTTTGGTTGAGGGACATCTGAGTTGGTTCTAGCTTCTGGATATTACAAATAAAGTTGTTATATACATAATTGAGCAAATGTACTTGTGGTTTGGTGGAGCTTCTTTTGAGCATATGCCCAGGAGTAGTATAGATGTTTCCTGAGGTAGGACTAGTACTAATTGTCGGAGATACCACCAGATTGATTTTCAAAGTGGTAAGAAAAGTTTGCACTCCCACCAGCAATGGAAGAGCATCCTCCTTTCTCTGCATCCTCACCAGCAATCAACAGGCCCAGAAATAGAAAGTTCTAAGGAGGTCTCAAGGGAGGCTGCTTGAATATCACCCAGAAGGGAAATAAAATAGACATAGGAAGTGGATGAAGAAAGGGAACTAAGTGGGTGGGGGGTATCAGTTGGTGAATGAGGGTAGGGTTAGGTGTGGTAAGAGCAGGAGTGAGAGTGAGAGAGCTGAAAAAGAAAAGGGAAACTGATGGGGAGCACATCTCAGAAACAAGTGGGAGACCAGTGAAAGGGTATTCTCCTGGGAGAACAGGGTGGTGACCCTAGGTGAGACTACAAGAGCAGCAAAGGACAAGGAGATGAAAGTGGCCATCTCCTAGCCTGGCAGGACTCCACAGGAGTGAGGAGGACAACAACAAACCCGAAAAACCTTCAACCTATAATTTATCCTGCCTATAAGATGTACAGGGGTAAAGATGGTGCAGAGATTAAGGGAATGGCCAACCAATGACTGGCACAACTTGAGGCCCACCCCAAGGGAGAGAGCCAACATTCCTGACACTATTAATGACTCTCTCCTATGCTGGCAAACAGGAACCTAGCATAACTATCTTCTGAGAGATTCCACCCAGCAGCAGATCCAAACAGATGATGAGACTCACAGCCAAACAATAGGGGGAGCTTGGGGAGTCTTGTAGAGGAGTGGGAGGAAGAATAGAGGGATCCAGAAGGGACAAGAACTTCACAAGATCAACAGAGTCAACTAACCTAGGCCCCTGGGGGCTTACAGAGACTGAAACATCACCCAAAGGTGTGTATGGTCTGGACCTAGGCCCCCTATGTATATGTAGATGATAGGCAGCTTGGTCTTCATGTAGTTCCCATAGAAAGTGGGGCAGAGACTGTCCCTGACATAGACTCTATTGCTTGTTTGAGGGTCATCTTACCCTAAATGGGCTGCCTGGTTGCTCCTCAGTGGAAGATGATGCTCTTAGTACTTATGTGGGTTGAAGAACTGATGTGGGTTGATGGGGGTTCCCCTTTTCTGAGGAGAAGGGGAGGGGGAAAAGGGGGAAGAGAGTGGGAGAGTAGGAACAGGTGGAGAGGAGGGAAGGGACTATGGTCAAGGTGCAAAATGAATATATAAATTAAAAAAAATAATAATACATATAGACTAGGGGAAGAAAGTATATACAGGTCTTTCAGCAGATCTGAGTTCAGTTTGGAGAAGCTTATAAGCACCTGTTAATGCCAACACTAGGTATAGTGGATCTCAACCTTTCTAACACTGTGACACTTGCACAATTCCTCATGTTGTAGTGAAGCCCAACTAATAAAAAGTAAATGTCATTTTGGATATAAGATCAACATATACATAGTTATCCACAGAACAAAAACGTGGTACATAAAAATAAGATAGGAAATCACATACCCTTTAGAATGGGAAAAGATCAAATATGTAGGAATAATTACAGAAAGTACAGATTTTTCTACTCAGAAATATGCGATATTATTAAAAGAAACTAAAATACCAAAATCGGGAAATAAACCTTGCACAAAACTTCATATTGTAAGATGTAATTTTTTCCAAAGTTGCTGTAGTTTGAAAGGTAATTACGAGTAAAATCATGGTGTGTATGTACACATTAAAAAGTTTTTTTTTATTTTATGTGTTTAAGGTAATCAATCTAACCATGAACCATAGATTCTTGAAGAAAAACAAAATCAAAGAACATCTGTAATAATTTAGAAAGACAGTACTTAAGACATGATATTATATTAAGAAAGATAAATAAATGGATGGAAGTAAACATCCAAAAATAGATATCAAAAGAAATGGATAAAAGATCATTTTTATTAAGAACATTGCATCAAAAGCCTCTATAATTAAAAACAAATAAATCTTTCTGCTTCTATCATATATAATGTGTTAATTTCAAACTGCATTATAGAATAAAAACACCAAAGTAAGCTTCTAAAAGTTAACACAGGAAAATCTCTTCTTGACCTTGAAGTACAAAAGCACATACGGAGCACAAGCCCTGAGTATGAATCGTAAAGAATGAGATTTCAAATTGGACTCTGTATCAAAAGCCATTGCAAAGAAAATAAAAGACAAGCTACAAAGTGGCAGAGTTCATCTAACTAGCAAAAAACACCCAGAGTTCCAATTGTTATGCTGAAAATTACTCTCATATGTAATATAAGAATATTCAATACTCATGCATTTGGTTTGTCAGAAAATTAAAAGTTACACAGTAGCTAGTGATGTCTTGCTCCCTAATGTGTGGCTCTTCCATTAAAAAGGCTAACAGTTTTCTAGTGACTTGGTGGCTGGGGCTGTAGTCATTCACAGACTGCCAGCCATTCGTCTGGCGCAGGGAGCAGAATGCTGAGGTATGGCTCTCCATGGTCACTGAGACCTTTTTCATAATATTCAACCAAGGTATAAGATATATATTTATTGAAAACTTTACCTCAGAAGCCATGTGAGATTCATTTTGACTTATATATAAGTCATAACCACCACAATCTCTCACAAAACACAACAACAACAAAAGACCAAAACCCCCCAAAACATTCAAACAAACAAATAAAAACATAGAGCCTTACTCAAGATAGGAGGTGTTCCAATGTACTTCTGGTTTTCAAAAACAAAACAAACAACCAAAACCAAAACCCACAGACTCATGCAGAATGCAAAAAAATGCTTCTTTTATAAAACAGTGAGAAATCTGAGTTTCAATAGAAATCAGATACCCTAAAGTCTTGAAGTTGGAAAAGAATAAATTTATGGTTTGCTTTGCAAGAACCCTATAAGCCTACTTCAGGACTCAGAGATGATTGGAATGACAATAGACCATATAGTTAATTTGTAAAAGTTCTAATGGTGGAGGTTATTGAGTGAGCTCAATCTTGAGAATAGACAGAATTGTTGACATAGGAAGAATAAAGTAAAAATATCAATAAGGTGGGAAGGATAAAACA
The DNA here is from genome assembly GCA_907164525.1 of Lophiomys imhausi. Lineage (NCBI taxonomy): Eukaryota > Metazoa > Chordata > Mammalia > Rodentia > Muridae > Lophiomys > Lophiomys imhausi. Next base: position 5,738,297 of record CAJQZJ010031868.1, read on the forward strand.
AAAATATCAATGGTGTTTTCCAGTAAAGACCAGCTCTTGTAGCCTTGGTTCTTAGGAATGAAAGTTGGGCACGTGTGGACAACAGAGAGGGCATCTGTTAATAGGTCATATCCTCTAGCTTCATGACTTCCCCCTTCCTAGGGATGTTTTATGTGTATTGCTATAATATGTCTTATGCATATCATTATGCATAAGGAGAAGCCTGTCAAGGTTACATGGCTTTTTTCCTACACACGATAGATTCAAAGTCGGCCCAACGTTTAACCTACCAAAGTTTGTCTACTTGTAACAGTTGCCTGTTTATATTTGGGCTTATACACTATCTTCTGTCTTTGGTTTACCTGTTTTAAAATGTGATTCCTCCTAAGCTGATGTCAGCTATGCTCCACTGTATAGGCTACAAAGTAGAAAAAGCCCTCAGAAAGAAGAACAATAATGGATGTGCCCACGTGAAACACCTTATAAGGACCTGACTGGACAAATATTCAAGTCTAGTTTTCCCTTGATCAAGGGTATTTTTGTAATTTTTGAAATAGTTCTGTATACTTATCATCCATTTCCATATCTGTGCTATTAGGATTCTGTATCAACAAACCACAAAAACAACTGAACAAATGATAACTAGATATTAAGTACCAGGTCATAATGTTTCAGGAAAGTGACCTTTTCACTCTTGTCAGTAACTTCCTTTTACAGGGGACTTACTATACATAACCCTGTCAAAGGTCACAGATGTAATTAATCACCATGTAAATCCTGGGAATTATGAAGCTTTGGAATCTCAAATCATATTTAATTTCACACTAATAGAAGGTCAGAATTTAGTACTTGATTGATTTAGATTGGATTAAAGACTTTGCTTTTGGCTAGTGCAGTTTATTAGCATCCTTAAATTCAAGGAACCATTTAGGAAGATATAGGTTTGAAATCAAAGACAGAGTAAGATATAACATGGAAAATTTCCTGAATCCAAAAAATTCACTTTACAACAGAGCCATCAGTAACATGTGGGACAAATTAAGGCATCAAAAAACTGATTAGATTTATAGATTAACATTCAGAAAAGTATTCATAGGTAGAACAAAAGCCCACCAATCCTGTCACCACTTTTATGGGGGGACAATGATGATGTACATACACTTTAAATTTTGTGTGTTTGAGTAAGCATAGGGAGATTGTGGATTCATCATATTTTACTTGTAATGTTTTCATTTGTAAGTCCAGTTTAATTACATAAGGAATAGCCAATTTTTTTGTTGATAAAATACAAATCCCTCATACTCTAGGGTTAATGATTCTACCCACAAGCTGAATTAAATATGATGGAGCTAGATTGACACTTCTTCAATAATAAAAGCAATTTTTAAATTATCGATGAAGACTATGAGATAGAAATGCTGTAATACCTACAACAATCATCATGAGCTTTCCAACTGTTTGACATGAAGAATGAGTTTCATTATGTTGATCTATGCTGCTGAGTAACTGGTGTTCTGCGTAAAACAATATATGCGTCCTTAGTAAACTACAGTAATGTTTTCATTGTTTAGGAGTACAAATCAGAAATTTTGAAGAACTCAATTATTTTATAGTGATTTTTTTTGTAAGTTGGAATTGAAAGAACAGAGTACCTGTGAGTGTTGGCATTATTTCTCCAAAATAAAATGGAGAAATTACTCAAACTTGGAGGGAAATTGATAGGTTAGCCGGTGCCTATAGACAAGTTTCATTTTAAAACTTAAGAAGTGCTATTTTGTATACGAAACACCAGCAGCAATGCACAGAGTAGTAGTTAAGAATAAACATGTACTGATGAACACAGACTATACATTCAAAGAGAGTGGAAGGAAAATCAGTTTGCTAAATGGTGATGGGTTGTGAGAGACTGAGCTGTATAAGCAGAGGTACTTTGCAATGATAGATTGGGCCTTGGGGATCATGGAGTATTCCACACAAAAATGTTGAGTTGTGCATTAATGGCATGTATCAGGTAACTGGAGCAGATTAGATGGGTACTAGATTCATCTCAGAGTTGGAAATCATATAGAAAGTCTTTGCAGCAATTCAGCATTGTGTGCAGCATGCTTCAAGCATGGTTGCCACCTGGGCCAGGGGAGAGATATGCTTATCTAAGAATCTGATCAAAATAAGTAGGAGAGAAAGAAGTGTTAAAGAAGCAAGATTTAGCAAGGAGGGAATACTCTACTCGTGTAATAAATAAGAAAGCAGTTGCAAAAAGAATATACTTTCCAGGAATTTGTTAGTGAGAATGTTCGCATAGGCAAAAGTCTCAGGTGAGTGGACTAAGTAGGGAAATGGGTAAGGAATAGTGTAAATGGTCAAACCCAAAGCTGTAGGTTAGGATATGAGCTAGAGATGCTAGTTTACTCCCGAAAGACTAAGCATGTGCATAGGCAGAGAAAATCAAATTAAAACCCAAGAGTTGAGCAAATATATTTAGGAAACTTCACTGTTACTATGTGGAAGAGCAGAACAAACCTTCAAAAGATGAGTGAGGGAAGTCAGAGCCAGAAAGAACAAGGAGAGAAGTGAGAAGCCTGAAAACAAAAACATTTCAAAAGAGAAGCAGGCAGACTGATGCCAAATGTTGGAGTTCAAAGAAAAATTAAACCTAAGGGGAAAGCCAGTGTGCTGATATAGTGGATGTTTTCAGTAGCTCTTAAGTGAAAACATTCGGGAAACAGCAGGGTTATTTTGAAGATGTCAGGAAACAGGTAGGTAGGAAACGGAGGCAGAAATACAGATGGAAAGTTCAAAGGGTTGGCAGCAAAATGAAAGCCTGAAGAGGAGTTGATAGAAAGATGAGTTCCTAAGACCAAGCAAGCATTTAAGAAAGGTTATTCTCAAAGCACAAAGAGACTTCACTATGGAAAAGCTCATTCCTAATTATCCTCAGCAGTTTCCTGTTTTGCCAAGAAGAGTTTTGACTTGTTGTTGCTTTTAACTGATGAGCAACATCTTGAAACTTGAGGTATTTTCTTTTGGTGGCTGAGGAAAAAATAATAACGGCCACAGGAGATGTTCCTTTACAATGTATTCAGAAAATCTTATCCTCTTAACAGCTTCATTAATCCATGCATCAACCATCCAGAGTGTGTCTTGGGTTTTGTCACTTTAAATGAGGGCATCTGTTAATATCTGCCATTGTTGAGCCCTTTTATATCCTTACTAAATAGATCTCATCTTATTGGTACTAATTTCTCAAGTTTAATCAGAGCATAATGTGAGCTGACTCGAACCTACACTGTGCTAAGGTGCCCTTAGACTCATTAAATTTTTAAATTTATGTTTTGCGCATTCCCTTACTTGATGCTCTAAGTTGTTAATGACAATGTTCATTAATATCATATTTAGAGGTGTCTTATTAGAGACTCAGCAGAATATGGCTTTTCCAAACTAAAGTAGCTCTGTCAAGGCCACCAAGAAGAGGTGTGTTTAGCCATTTTTCAATGTTGTAATTAAATTTTCATGTCTTTCCCATTAGCATTACTATTTCGCTTCTGTTAAAATATAGGTTTGTGTTTTATTTACTCATTGGGTTTCTATTATTTCATTGGGAAAATTAACTTATTTGTATAAAATTGTTCACTTCAAACATATTTGGCTTAACTGTAAAGGTAGATGGGTATAAAAATATATGTGTATATACACTTCACCTCTCCTTCTGGCAAACAAATTAGACTAGAACAATTTGGAAGCCCAGCTCACAGTAATGTCACAGAAGGGATTTATCTTTTGGCAATGAACATTAGTAGCCTGAAGAAAATAGGTCATAAATCCCATTTTCATTTTTTATTAAAATCATACTTTGTCAGGGTGTAATTTTCTTTTCTGATGCAATGTAATTTATTCAGTGACCTTGGACTATGCTCCTTTGCTAATAATCTGAAAGGCTGAATCAGACTCCTGGCGATATCTGGAACTTCACACAGCGTTCTCTAGTACAAAGCCTTTTTATGTTCAGTTTTCAGCTGAATATTCATTTTTGAAAGGGATTATTTGGGAGAATTCCTATAGAAAAAGCAGAGTAGTTCACTAGATTTTTGAAAATGAGCCCTAGTTAGTAAGTTGCAAACATATACAAACATGAACCTGTTGTCTCTAGATAGAGTGTCATACTTGTACAATGGCATGTAATATTGTTAGCATATCATTGTTTGAACATTTATTATCTTAATATACTCAAAACTGTATTGAATTGCATGTAAAAATAAGGAGCCATATATGAATAACTGGTTAAATATAAGATCTTTAGATAAATTTTTTATAAATAAATTTATTTGTTGCTTAATTTTAGTGTTATTTTTAAATCAAAATTTAAGCACAGCTAATGACTTTACTTTTTTTTAAACCCATTCATTTTTTTCAGATTCCTATGCAAAACAGTTTCTAAAAATGAAAGAAAAGGTGATCACATTGGTGACTGAGGGTGAAAGCTGAATTAATGGCTCCTAATTCAGCAAGTGTGCTTCTTCTTCCAGTGCTGGCTTTCTATCCTAACATTTCTGTCACTTGCAGCCATGAGTCAGCTGAACGGTAACCCACCTACTGACAATCCCCTGCTTAGTTTATAGAAAACCAAAAATAAAATCCAAAAGTCAAATTATTCTTGAGTCTGCTTGCCCTCCTTATCCACCCTAACATGACGTGAACAAGGGACAGCAATTTCCCATGCTGACATGGAAGGTGAAGCTTCCTTGGCATCAGGCCTAGACAAAGAACTACATGCACCTAAGGAATACCAAAAGTGGGAAAATTGCACATCAGTTAGTGATCCAATACCAAATGGTAACTCCTGAAAATATATCCATACATCAATATGTTATGGATGGAGCATGTTGCATTTATATATTGAGGAATATGTGTATGTGTGTGCACGCGTGTGTGTGCATATGTGTTCATGTGTATATGTGTATGTTTGTGTGAGTGTGCATATATATGCAACAACAATTATAGAAAAAGAGGCCATGGATTTGAAAGAAAACAGAGAGAAAAAGGCAGAAAATGAGAGCATTTGAAAGGGGAAATGAGGCCGGGCGGTGGTGGCGCACGCCTTTAATCCCAGCACTTGGGAGGCAGAGGCAGGCGGATCTTTGTGAGTTCGAGGCCAGCCTGGTCTACAAAGCGAGTCCAGGACAGCCAGAGATATTCAGAGAAACCCTGTCTCGAAAAACCAAAAAAAAAAAAAAAAAAAGAAAGAATGAAAGGGGAAATGATATATTATCAAAACATAAAAATTATCTTTATATAGGTCTAAGAAGAGATTTTGAAGAAGGTAATACAAGTTAGGATGGAAACTAGGTTAGTTATAGAACTTTAAACTCATCGAGATAGATAAATAATAGAATATTGTTATCGTTTTCCATATATGTATGTACTGGACATTGGGAATATGTTATACCTTAAAATTTTCATAATTGTTGCCTAATTGTTTGTATTGTTTTGTATTCTACTTATTGTCATAATAAAAAGAGCCTTGTATTGGACTAAAAGGAGGAGCTGCTGGGGAAAAAGATACACCTTAAATGAAAAAAAAAAAAAAGCAGATAGGAGGGTGAGGGGGAAGAGGGTAAGAGGGTGGGACCAGGAGGGGGATGATGGAAGGAAATGTGATGAGATATAACTTGACAAAATAAATAAATGTTAGGGAAAATTTGAACAGATATATTAATATATATCTGTTTATACATATATACAAGTACAAAATAATTTCAAGAAATAATTTATTAATAAGCAAAGAAAACTACAGAAATACACATAAGTGTGTATATAGAGTCAAATTTAAGTAGAAATAAAATAAGCAAAAAGAGTGTATTCATAGGTGATCAAATGTGGACCTTTCAATACATTGCTACCAAATTCTTAAAGTCTAAAGTTGGTAACTATCCACTAAGATTGCAACGATAATTAAAGAAATTTTTATATGAAAAGAATCAAATTATTCTTGACCCTGTTTTCTTTTCTAATCCTAGTCAACTGGTAGAGGAAATTGCCCATGTTCCCAGAATAGTGGGCCAACTCTCTGGAATTAGATTATTGAGTAGTTATGCACTTGTCTCTGAAAAACTATGGAATATTTCACCGCTGAAAGAAGAGTTGAAAAAAACTAAAATATACAGTTATTTTGAATGGGTTTCTCAGATGTCTTCAAAATATGCAGCTAATATTAGTAACAATTATCTGGTTGTGAAAGCTCATACCTAAAATCCCAGCAGTTTCGAAACTGAGACAGATGGGCTGTGAGAAAATTCAAGCAACCTGAGCTACATAGTGAATTTCAGGCTACCTTGGGTTACATAGTAATACCATGACCTGCCCCCCAAAATTAGTGATTAAAGTGTATGATAACTACCTCCAATGATAAATACCTCCCAATAAGAATAAGAGCATGAAAATTCATTTTATAGATTATTTTAGAAACCTGTATTGCTGTAAAATACATTGGCCAATGGCTTAAATATTGATAGATTTTTTTTTATAATGCTAAACACTACATATAAGTAATATACAGTAACTTTCTAGTACAGTCTATAATTTTTCTACTTCATCTTAATAAATAAAATGATTTTATAAGTTTATTACTCGTTCTAGATCTAAGAAGATGGTTATAATAGTGATGCAAGTTAGTATGAAAACTAAGTCAGTTATAGAACTTTAAACTCATGGAGATGGTTAGAAGGTA
>CAJQZJ010031868.1:5749999-5768279 GCA_907164525.1 Lophiomys imhausi
AAGAAAACATCTTTGAATGCCATATTCTGCAGATCTCTTGAGGTTTTAACACATTTTCATGCATCAGAATTCCTGGTTCTCTGGCTCTTACAATCTTTTCACTACATCTTCTGCTGTTTCCTGAGCCTTAGAAGTAAAGGTTGCATTGTAGATGTACAAAGTAGAGTAGAGCACCCCTGGTTACTTATTCTATGTATTTTGAACAGCTTTGGATACATGTAATAGTCTCCATCTACTACAAAAAACGAAAGGAGGCTTCTTTTGTGAGGAGTGAGAACTATACACATCTGTTGGTATCAGGATGAATATGAAGAATCCAGGTAGAAACTGTATTGGTTTAGGGAAACAGCAGTAGTAGGTTCTCCTCTATGATCTGTCCAACCACAGGTAGTTGGCTAAGTACAGGACATTCATTCTCTCTTATTGAGTAGGCTTTACATCCAAACAGATCGTAGCAGGTTTGTTCTGAGATATAAGTGCTTTCTTGCCATGCAGAATGTTGTGTTTCATAGGCCTTAGAGTTGGGCAGGGAGGGGGGTACTAATTGCAGTTCTCCTTCGGCAGCTTACATGGCTCCTTCTTATACTATAAGACCTAGTTTTCAGGGAAAACCTTATTTGTCTGATCTGTCCTGAGTATGGCTGTTCTCCTTCTTTCCCTTCCCATTTTAGCTGCAGGAATTACTACGATCTTAACTGACTGAAGCAAAGCACTACTTTCTTCGATCCTGCTGGGGGAGAGGATCCTATTCTCTATTAACACCTATTCTGATTTTTTGGACATTCCGAGTAATATTCCTATTCCTCCAGGATTTGGAATTATCTCCCATGTAGTTACTTACTATTCAGGAAAAAAAGAACCATTCAGTTACACAGGAATAGTGTTGGCTATAATGTCTACTGGCTCCTCAGGATTTATCGTATGAGCTCCTCAGATATTTACAGTAGGACTAGACATTGACACACAAGCCTACTTCACACCAGCCAGTATAATTAATGCTATTCCAACCGGAGTTGAACTTTTCAGCTGAGTAGCTACTCTTCGCGGAAAATGTTCCCCTGCTCTACTATGAGCCCAGGGTTTATTTTCCTGTTCACAGTTGGAGGCCTAACCGGTATTGTTCTATCTAATTCATCACTTGATACTGCTCTCCATGACACTTACTATGTAGCCACCCCTTCCACTATGTCTTATCAATAGGGGCTGTGTTCTCAATCATAGCTGGATTCGTCCACCGATTCCCCTTATTCTCAGGCTATACACTAAATGAAACATGAGCAAAAGCCCACTTTGCAATCATATTTGTTGTAGTTAACATAACTTTCTTTCTCCAACACTTCCACAACAGGCTTTCATGTCTGTTTCTGAGGGATTCCTCCAAGTTCTGTGTCTGAAGTGTGTGGTATATTTGCAGTCTATTTTGAAGTTCTCTGATGCAATCAAGGGCCTATATTCTATGGGTCCTCTCTTGAACTCCATTGACTAACAACTTGAAAGGAGGCTTCCCATGCCTGACTCTTGGGTTAGTTTAGCTATTTCTATGGCTCTTAGAGGGAACATTATCATCAAATATGCCATATGTAATAACTCCATTTAAAGTACACACACATACACATACAAGTTTTCAAGTATGTTTACGGCCTCTATATTTAAAATTATATTGTATATTATATTTTCTTTGAATTTGAAAGCTCCTTTTGGCAATCATTTTTCATTTTAACCTAATAATCATTGTATAATTATGTGTACTTGTATATATTTCATAATTTTTAATCCTGTTCAATTAATGTCTGCCACATATTTTTAATTATGAAAAATACTTAAATGTAAAAATAATGACAATGAATGTTAACAAAAGCCTGATTAATAATAGTCGTTTATTTGAAGTGAGGAAGTGAATAATGCAATAGTAAATTAGCAGGTGGCAGGAAAACAAAATGGATTCTGGTCATGGGGAGAACCAGAAGGAAGCTAAGTCATAGCTCAGAGTCCAAGGAAAGCCTCCCTCACAGCTCCAGATAGGAAGTGAAATACAAATTAATTCTATGACTCAGCTGTGAATATAAACATTGACTATTTCACTAATGCATGGAATATTGAACTAATTGTAAATAGTAATTTACTTATATTGAAATTTGGGAAATGCAGTTTTTCTAGAGGATTTTTAAGTATTAGGGGATAGTGTGTAGCAGTGTAGTAGTATAAGCATATCATTTAGATATGTGGCAATCATTACAAAGTTATACAGATAAATAACTTTAAAATGGTTACCTCTGTGAAGTGAACTGAGGTAGTCTTTGAGGAGAGGGTATTATGTTTTATCTTTACACTTATTTAAACATTAATTAAACTTTCAAAAATGAATAGGTGCAATTTTGAAGACTAGAAACAAAATAAAAAATAAACTGAAATAAAGTAAATTAAAAGAATAAACAGCTGCCGGGCGGTGGTGGCGCACGCCTTTAATCCCAGCACTTGGGAGGCAGAGGCAGGCAGATCTTTGTGAGTTCGAGGCCAGCCTGGTCTACAAAATGAGTCCAGGAAAGCCAGGGTTACACAGAGAAACCCTGTCTCGAAAAACCAAAAATAAATAAACAAACAAACAAATAAATAAATAAATGAATGAATGAATGAATGAATAAATAAATAAATAAATAAATAGATAAATAAAGGACAGTTTTACACTATGTCCCATTAGCAAAAAAAGAATAAACAGCTATGTGTTTCCACATACAAAGTGAATGATTACTGGTATAAACAGCCTTTGCTACATGTCCTTGTTGAAGCACATTAAGATGCTTAACCTAGGCTTAAAGAAGCATTGATTTGTTGATTATGGTTTCAGAGTTGCTAGATTTTGTGTTTAACTAATTGACTTACAGGATATTTCTTGGCCCATTATCTACTCAGAATATAAAGACATTACCCTTAAAAACATTATCTCAGATAGCTAAGAATAAAAACAGGAAAGAATACTATGAGTAGAAATTGACACCTAAAGACTGACATCTAAAATAAAATTTTTCTATATAATTCATTGCTTTATAGAGTAAGACATACCCTACACCACATTCGTAACATCTTGCCCTCCACCATGTTTAGTCCAACAAGTGAGACCTCCTGATCAATTTGAAGGCTCACTGCATTCAATACAATATCAAGTCTCATTTTTATAGTTAAAATAGTGTTTGAGACAGTGACTCTATATATTACACTCAATTATAGGCTGTATTGAGCCCAGAAGGCAAGTAGAATCAATAGAAACATGGTATACATTCCTGACCTTTAAAATGTGTTCTCTTCTCTTAATTTTGCCTTGGTTTCATAAACATTCACTTGAAAAAAATAAAACCTCTTTAAATCAATATTAAGTACATTTCCAGGAACTCTTGTCTCCTTTTTAATCAATAAAAATAGAAGTTGAATGTTTTAATTAAAAATAATCTGCGTAATGACTTCAGAATGCTGCAGATATGATGCCATCATAGAATCTTGTATGTGTGAGAACCTCATACATCCAGTCATGGCATATATATATATATATATATATATATATATATATATATATATATATTAAGCAGTATGGTCAAGCAAGGAAGATAGTTAAGACTCTGTTATTATGGCTTCTTTCCAGAGATGATTCTCAATTTTTTTCCTTACATGAGTTAAATCTAAGAAGAATAACAAATACCCCTACATGGCACTCATTAATTCAGTCTACTTCTTTTTTAATTTTTTTAAGTTTTATTTATCTGTTTATTTTGCATTCCAATAACAACTCCCCTTCTCCCCTCCTCCTAGTCCCACCTTCTCATCCATTTCTCCTGTACCCTCCAAACCTGGTACCAACGCACTCTTGTACACCAAATTGCATCAGGACTAAAATATTTCCTTTCAGTCTTCTTTCTTTTGGTGTAGGGTTGCTTTGAGTTAATACTCTTTTCCCTCTCCAATGTTTATGACTTATTTCTTGGATCATTCTTCTTTTCTTTAGCTCACTTTGCTCTAAATCTACTGATACTTAAATATACTTACTTTGAAAACAACATATGTCCTTCTCTTCCTTTCCTCTTTTCAACAATTCTAAATTTCTAAAAGAAAACATTTAACTTCTTTCTATCCCCTCTACCATTTATATTTATTTTCAATTATATACTCTTTTGTAAAAATTGTAGTATATGTTCATTTTGTATTCCATCTCTTATCCTAATTTCACTCTGGCAATAGTTAATTCTCATCACCTGGGCTGTATTTGCAATCACCTAGGGGGAAAAGTGTATTTTGATAGAATTTCCAGAGAGTTTAAATAGAAGGATACTACATTTTAAAAGTGAGCCACACGATTCTATGGGCTGGATTTCTGGGCTGAAGAAAGGTGGAAAGTGGGGAGGCCTCTTAGCAACAGCACTCAACTCTCTCTGCTCAGGTGTAAACACATTGCAGTGGCTGGCTTCATGCTCCCTTGCCACCATATCAGCCCCGAAATGATGGGCTGAACTCTCAAACTGAGAGTGTTAATAATCCCTTCCTCTCTCAGGCTGTTTCTTGTAATATATTTGATCATGCCAACACATCTTCCATTACTCCAACTGATTTTAAAACATTTTCAAATGTAGGAGTTATTATATCAGAGAGTTCCTGCCTTGGGTTTCTTTCATGGTCTACACTGACAAAGTGTAAGAAAGTTGATTCTACCAGGATCAGGATGAGACATGGCAAACTTGTCAGAGGAATTTAATAAACATTTTCTCATATTGGAAAATATAATTCTGTTTTGCTGAATGATCAGAATCATGATAATAATGATGATGGGTTGGTATGTTAACACTAATGGTGACAATTGTAGAAATCCAAACATCTACAATAGTTGATGAAGTAGGGCTAGCAAAGTGTACAAACCTTGGAGTGAGAGGAATAATAACTGCATAAAAGGAAGTAACTGTGGCCTCCTAAACAAGCCCCTGACAACAGTGCATGCTGTGATTTCAGACCATTCTATTAATGGTTTCCAGACCATTCTATTAATATCCATTGGCTTTTATCTGGTTCCATTTTAAACCACAAATATTAAATGATTTTAACTACAAAATGGAAGCTGACACACAAGTGAGTAAATAATAATGTATCCATGCAAGCATCTTTGCTTTTAATTGTCCTGTATCCTAACTGCTTATGTTTTATAAGCTGACCTATAAGTATTTAGTATTTGTTGGAGTGGAAGTTAAAGCTTTTTTTGCCAATATTCTTTCAAAACCTGGCATTTAAGGGATGTTTAGTAAAGGTTACAGAATGAGAAATCCACAAAATTTTTATATGCTTCCAGAGATCTGAGTACCTTGTACTGCAAAGGATCACAAAATAAGACATAATGACATGTTTGGGAGAAAGGTATCATTCTATCGAGCCATGAATGTTCATTCAATTAGTTGTTTCTTGCCTCTAAAGGGGTGAAAAGAATATTAGTGAATTGTTGTAAATGTACATATTATATTATTTAAGTCTTTCTCTAAAGTGCAGTGTTAGTAAATACGATTTTCCAACTTTTGATAAGATACTTCTGACTCTGTTTTAAATTAGGCTCATCTCTGCAGCTTTACTTAGGCCTTCATAATGAGAGCCAAGACTTGGGGATTTTCAGAGGAAAGAAATGACTTCCAAGAGAGAAGCAAATTCCAGTCAAGTGAGAGAGATGAAGTCCATCTGTCTACAGTAAAGTATCACAAATCAAGCTCATTTCCCCAGCTTGTTAAAAGTAAAGCATTCTTTCTACTTCAAATACTGTGCCCTACTTTTTCTTTGCTGTGGGATGCTTATATGTCCACCAACTATTGGTCACTTATTGAAAACACCATAGCAAAGTCCCGGGACATGCACCTTGCCTGAGTCTACGGCAGTGCTAGGGTAGCTGACTACCACGTGAGAGGCCCTGAATTTGACTCTTACTACCATACAAACAAGATAAGAAAAATCCAATTTAAAATTAGTAACAGCAACAAGAAACGCAAAATGGAAAGGATATCACCTGCACATTTCACACATGGAAAAACTAATGCCACACAGAAGAGCCAAAGCCAAACTACCACAACCCAGGAAAGAAGCCAACGTGTAAGAAAACGCCTATCATAAGAAGCACTGTGCTGTTAGCAGATGTCTCCCATTTCATTAGTTATGCCCGTGAAAACTGCTTACAAACTATACAACCTGGCAGAACTTGGAAACAGAAAATAATTTGATCATCAGAAAATAGATTTGACACATACCCAATGACCTTTTCTTAAAATAAAAAGAGTTCCAGCAGGCAAACATAAGAAATATTTTTCATACATATTTTCCGTATCATCCCTGCCCAGTCCTGAATAGAAAACATTTTTGTGTTTATTCCCACTTTTATCTTGAGCTGGATACTAAGGTCAAAGTGGACTGATAGGGAAGACAGAAGTATCTCCTGGTATGGAAAACAGAATCTGTCCTTAAATATCTGCCTTTTAATCTCCAGGTAAAATTATGTGCAGAGAAGGTTCCTGTTGTTAGGAGACCTAGTCCTAGGACCTCAGTTTATAAGTACTGGAATTAATATTCAAATGAGTACTAGATTCAAAATAGTAGCTAGATGAGCACCATAAATTATACATATTGAGGGCATGGAAATCATTCCAAATGAAAAAGAAGTCACTGCTCTCAAAAAAGATGAAGGAACAAAACTCACTAGTCATCTGAATTTGACTGAGAGAGGCTCAAGGAGAGTCTGAGAAGATCCTTGGAGCTATGCTCTCCTCTAAAATAATACATTCAATACATGTAAATCTGTGTATTTTCATCTTCTTCTCCCTCATGTGCCATGAGCTATTCCTGTTTGGTTACCTAGGAGTACAAACTCTGTAAACAAGCATTAATCTTTCATTTCTCAGGGCTCTAAAGGGCTCCATGTCACTATTTGGAAAATGGGTTGTTCAAATGTATTTCACAAAGAAAGTCGAAAAGGAGGTAGAAAGAACCCTAACCAGAAGATAAAGAGTAAACTAGAAAATACTTTTTTTTCTTTTTCTTTTTCCAAGGTCCCACTAAGAGTAGACAGTTTGGACCAATTCAGATCTTCCCCCCAGTAAAGCCCTCACTATTTAATAGACTAAGATAATTGAGTGGTTTATATATTCAGGATTTGCCTAGTCCTTTACACTAATTCTGATACAGTTAGGGTGTTACTTCTTCAGGGGCAGAGATTTGCTCTCAGAATGCTTGCTTGTCCTTTTACTGAGTTGTGGGAAAATATTAACTTGTTTAAACTGAATTTCTCTGGGAACAATCCTTCATTCCTTTTTAAAAGAGATGAGAGGGATCGTTCCCTTACATTGGTACAAATGCCCCTAAATCTCACTTTTCCTGAATCACAGATTTTTTTTCTAAGTATACTGACAACGATGCTGATATATATGCCAAAGACATTTAACTAAGATGAGAGTTGACCATGTGTAAACAGTTATTTTAATATCTGTTTCAATCTTCACCACACATTAGGTTAAACCTCACAGTCAGTATGGGAGCTAACACACTCTCATTTTATGGGCCCAGCATTTCAATGTGCTCTAACAAAGAAAGGTGAAGAATAAGATGATAAATTCCACAAATGATCCATTCAGACATTTAAGTATTGAATGCACAATGATTGACAGCTCATCTAGTCTAAAGACTTTTAGTTCCAAATTCCAGTGCCTTTTACCAAAAAGAATCAATTCACAAGATGTTCAATGAACTCCCAGAATGCCTGCAACTCTATCACAAAGCCCCATCTGCAGAAAGGTCATCTACTACAAAAACCATGCAAAATTCTGCTTCTATTGCTGGATTAAGTCTGAATATCTGAAAACATCTCCTTTAGAGAAATAAAAAGAAACTCCCTGATGACTGAAATTTCATCCAAAATGGATGAAATGTTGCAGAGTATTATTCTTCAGGAGATTCTTTCACTGGCTTTTCTTTGGGAGAAATGACTAGCAAATCTCTTCTGGCCTTTGAGTATTTTGTATGTAACTATGAGAGAATGAAATGTGTGCCAAGGACTGGGCAAAAACTTTGTGTGAGTTCTCATGCAATCTTCTAAAACATCACCAAGTAAAGTTTGATTGCCTCTAGTTTGCACGTCAGGAAATCACAGTGCTGGAAATGTACGCAGATACTTGATGAGTGGGTGATGGTTTGAACCAGTACAATCCCATAGGCATTCCTGTAATTTCCTGTGATCGTTATAAACTGGAGGTGGCAAACCTTCTTCTTCCTGGAAACATTGTCATGAAGGACCAGAGCCTGCAGAAGCCGTTTAACCATTCACTTCATTTTATAAGTGACAAACAGAACTCCTTTCAAGCATCTCTTTTATTTCAAGAGACATAACGAAACTTCTATAATGTACTTGGCTTTACAATTTACAGGCTTTCCCCAGTGAATATTATTTAAACGTCTTGTTTTTTTTTTTTTTTTAAAGACTTAAGTACATCTTACAATATCTTTCTGTGAAAATATTTATAGTATTCTGTGAGTACTTCCAGGCTTTATGAGCAACAAGTAATATGTTCAATAGTGATGATTAAATCACCACAGTGTGTATTACTTATCCTATAGTGTGTGCTACTCCTGTATCTTTATAGTCTACACATTAATCATTTTAATGTCTATATAATATTCCATCAAACTCATATACTATGTAACTAACTCCCCATTTTTACAAGATATCTGACCTTATGAAATAAAAACTGGTTTTGTGTAGACACATATTGAATGTGACCAGAGAAATTTTCTGGTTTTATTTTCTTTTTTCTTTTATTTGTAAGTGTGCTTTTATTTTTAACATTTATTTATTTCTTCGAGTTACATCACAATCACAGTCCTCTCCCTCCTCCCCTTCCCAGCCCCACACTAATACCCTCTTCCCCCTTACCCTCCTATCTCCTTTTTTTAAAATTTAAGGATCTTCCCCCCAACAGCTCCTCCTTTTAGTCCAATAAAAGGCTCTTTTTCTTATGACAATAAATGCAATAAAAAGAAATAAGAATAATTAGGCCACAATTATGAAAAATTATGTTATAACATACATTTCTAATGACCAGTCCATATGTACTTGGCAACTGATGTCAATATTCTATTATCTATCTATTTCAATGACTTTAAAGTTCTGTACCTCAATTTCCATCCTAACTTGCATTACCAACTTAAAAAAACATCTTCTTAGACCTAGAACATCCTTTTAATTATTAAACTACTTAATTTTTTTTGTTTGTTTTTTGAGACAGGGTTTCTCTGTGTAGCTCTGACTGCCCTGTACTCACTTTGTAGACCAGGCTGGCCTCGAACTCACAGAGATCCACTTGCCTCTGTGTTCCAAGTACTTAGATTAAAGGCATGTGCTACCACACCCGGCAACACCTTAAAATTTAACTGTGAGGCTACAACTATCTAATTTTCAACCAGGTCAGAGTCCTGGGAAGGATAAATATATCTGAATATATAGGAAGTGCAGTGCCCGCAGCTTCCAAAACTAAGAAATGGCAGATAACTGGCTCCCTGGACAGTCCCCAATTTCTCTCAGTACATTAGAGCATCTATCTCCAGCCTCTTGGCCCAGTATCTCTGACAGACATTAATTGTAAAGCAAGAATTATAAAGGACTTGCCCACCCTGTCTTGGCAGAGCTAGGTTGTCGACTTACCTGTTTCCAAGTTTTGTCCTTTAAAGAGAGCATTTTGTCTACAGTTGAAGCAAGGGCTTTCTCTTGCCCAGTGACAAGCTTGCCATTAATGGAACCATCTCCAAAATGGAGATTCTTTGATGCTCATCATCTACTTGGAGTAAAATAGGGGGTGCTGTCAGGAGCTGACATGTCTCAATATCAAAAATTCTTAAGTTAAGAAAACATCTTTGAGTAACATATTCTGCAGATCTCTTGTGGTTTTTGAAGACCACCTATCTATCTCTGTATATTTGGATAAGCAAATGTTGCTTGTCTCTTAACAACTTGATTTCTGATTAACTTAGAAAATATCTGTGATACACTACACTAGTACCTAACAAAATGACATGTTTGAATGACTATTAGTTTGCATTTTTTAATTATCCTAAACAGTTTGTGATAGTTGCTATCAAATGCCAAAACTTCACATTGCATTTTTAATCATTACATAGGTATAATATATTAAAAAGAGTTAATCTTAATTTTGTATCAATATACAAAGATCAATACTAAAGTAGCCAAATATAATCTTAACTTTGTTTCAATATACAAGGATATAAGACCATAATTCAATAATCTATTCCTTTTTCTTAATCATTACTATATTATGTCTATATCCTATTTTTTTTCAAGTCTTTTCTACCCTACATAGGAGAGAAAGAAGATTAGAGAAAAGAAACAGAGAGAAATCTCTGGGTCTAGCCTCCAAATCCTTGTTTAACAAGAGCATTTAACAGCTTGTAACCAATCCCTCTAAATAACAACAAGCACTTATAACACATCAAATGACTAACAGGGAAAAAAATTTAAAAAATAATAATAATAAATCACCCACCCCACCTTCTGAGAATGGGACATCGCTCTCTTAAAATTACTTCCTGCTGATTTGGGATGTAGGAAACCTGTTTAGGGGCTAAATAAGAATGGAAAAATGGTTAAGCAAGTTAATAGTAACATTTGATGTTCAGTCCTTTTGTGCTCAGTTATTTAATATCCTAAGAAGTTTGTGGTCCGAAGTTGAATTTCACAACTTTAGTGAAGCCCTGGCTTGAACATTCTGTGGGGCTGAATCATCTTAGTTAGCCATTTTGAGTTGTTCAACCAGACAAATTTTCACTGAACAAAAATCACTGCAGAGTAGGTAGATTGTAATCTATGGTCAAATATCAGATTTGAGAGAAATGTCTTAATGAAATGCACATAGCCTTATTTATTCTTATTTGCAATTGTGGCATATAGAATACCAATTCTGTATCTATCATCTGTAATACACATTATCATTATTGTGCTTATGCATGAAGATTTGTGGGTACATCTTGCTCTTTGTAAATGCATGATATAGATAAAGTGAGCCACTGCCCCCACACTTAGGAACTAGCAGAAAAATGAACAAAGGATTGTGAACATTGAACACAGATACATTTAATAAATGAATACTTCATAAAAATGTAAGGTTTGGAGAATTATTTCAAATGGGGAAAGAAAGATTCCAGATAATGAATGAATTTATAGGGATGGCATCTGCAGAGGTATTTCTCGCTTGCTGATGGACATGACTGGCTACATTTATCAAACATAGCATTGAGCTCCTACAATTCTCTTGCTGTCTGAGTGGAATTTATCTGGCTGGGGTTAATAGTTTAGCTATTGTGGGATAAATGTCTCTGTTTGTTTATCCACAAGTAGAGGTGACTATCTCATCTGAAATACTGGTACCTGTGAGGCTGGAGGCAGTTTTTGACTAAGTTCTGTATCAGAGCTATTAACTGTTCCTTGGAGATAGTCCAGTCTCCAGCTGAAATTATGAAGGTCACAAGAACAAGTGGGAATGTGATGACTGTGTGATCCCTGAGGATTGATCATGAGAAATCAATGTTTAGGATGACTACCCATTGCAGGAGATAAAGAAGCCACAAAGAGTTAGAGTTTCTCACTCAGGAAAACATAAGCATTAACAGCACAAAATATTATAAATGGGGGCATTATTTTTAGAAGCAAATATTGATACACATAAATGTTTATGAGTTGAGTATTGATATTACATTAAAATACATTACCAGTTTAAAATATCATGTGGCAAATTCAGTGTGATACTTCTTATTAATGATGTTTATCTCAATGGGCTGCACAAAACTAATGAATGCAGCACTTTAATGAGGCATTTCCACCAAATCTCACATACACATCTGTGAAGACATTCCTTCATAGAAATTATGCATCTAATTTTCATTGCATAAAACTGTACATTTCATATAAATCACAAGAACAAAGCCATAATGTTAAAAGGAGTATAGAAAGATAAGAAAAGTGATCTATTTCTAGACTTAGGTAATATCATAGATCTATTAAAAGATCAATAGGATAAGAAGGCAAAAAGTACATCAAAGGGAGAGGAAAACACATAAAGGAAAAGGGGAAAAGAAAGGTAGGAAAGAAGGGAGGAAGAGAAGGAAAAGCAGAGAGCAAATTACTGAGGATGAAGCTTTCTTCCAGTTACAAAGTCTCAATGAACTGCCATACGAAATATGAATTATATTATCCTATTAGCAACATAGAAAGATTACTCCTGTGTTGGAGTAGGAGAGTTGGACTGGTAGTGAAGAGGAACAGAGGTAGGAGATGAAAGTACCAACGAACTATAGAAATGATGCCTGAAAGTATGTCCCTCAACCGAGGAATGGGTAAAAAAAACTGTGGTACATCTACACAATGGAATACTACTCAGCCATCAGAAACAACGAAATCATGCAATTTGCAGCCAAATGGATGGAACTAGAGAAGCTCATTCTGAGTGAGCTAACCCAGACTCAGAAGGATGCACATGGCATCTATTCACTTATAATTGGATTTTAGCCATATAGTACAGGATAACTATACTACAGCCAATGCACCAAAGGGAACAGGAGCATAGACTTTGTTACCTGTCAATGAGACACTTTGCCCTAGTGGTGCTGCCTTGTAGATCTCCAGTGTATGAGGAGGCTCTTGGCCCTCATATGACTGCTGAACTGGGGCGGAGAACTGACATGTAGGGACACTCCAGTCCAGAGGAGTGGGATGGAAGGGATAGGGGCTAGAGGGTGGGAGGGCGGGACTGGGAGGGGTGGACAGAGGGCACTGCGATGGAGATGTGACCTGAAGCGATAAATAAACATTAAAAAAACTGAAAAAAGAAAGAAAAAGTACAAGCAAGACATCATGTGAGTCTAAGTATAAAGCTTTAAAGTGGGATAATGGAAATGAAGTTATTGAGGATAATTTGGAAGCCCAATCAAATCCATCTGTATATAAAGGGTTAGAGAAGGGGTGAGGGTGATAAGTGGGATGTAAAGCAGTATCAATTTAGACAGAAGTGGTAGAAAGGTTGGTATTGAGCAAGGTGTGAAGTCCCAGTAACTGGGAAAGTGATCGCGTTGCTCAGTCCCACCCTGTGTTCCCACATTTTGGAATACCATTTTGGTACTTCCCATTTCCCTAGTTATTAACTCTGCCCTCCCTGCCACTGTGATTTCCCTTGGCCTTTGGTATACAGGAAAAGAGAGGAATCCACTGATCCATTCTCCGTCTCCCCAGTTCTCCCTGAAAATCTGCCCAGTGCTTTGTGAACAAGACCAATCTACTAGCCTGCTGCAGTCACACAAGGACTGGTATTTGGTGACGGACTTCACTCATTACCACCCTACACATATTAACTTACATTGCTGTTAGGACAAAGTAATATTTGTTCAGAAAATTAAAATAGTAAAAGAGTCACTTACAATTTCTACGGAAGAGATATTCACTAAGTCTACTCAAGGTTTCAGCAAGTCTAGTTAGTTTTCTTTGCGCCTCAAAGGGAAATCATTTCCCTTGGATGTTTCAGAATTGAGTATCTGCTCTTATGCTTTAGATTATAGCCCTCACTCCATTGGCACACTCTATCTCTCCATATTTTCCTATTATCATATAATAGCTGTTGCTCCCATGAGAGTAGTTCCTCCTTCCTTTCTCTTCTGTGGCCCGTTGTACTCATTAGATTCCCCTGAGAAACAGAGTATAACCTCTGAACTCCGTGCCTATAAACTGATCATATACACAAAGTCCCTTTTGATATATAATCATAGATTTTTTTGGAAAGGGACTCAAATATCTTGGGGCATATAGAGGACATAATTTGCCTTGTAGGCCAGCCAAGGCCGTTCTAGGCTCAGCAATCCCCAGCCATTTGCCAGATGATTTCAAAAGCATGAGTGACAACAGCCAAGGTCATCCAGATCACAGTGGCCCATTTCAGCCCAAGATAAATTACGGAGACACAGACTGACTCTCATTTCCAACTGTTAAGTTCTGGCGTTGTTACGCAGCAAAAGGAAACTGGTATATGTAAGATATTCAATTGTCGAACAATAACAATCTGTGGAAACTGGGTTCATCCGTGTGGTCACATTAGTAGATTAAAATGATAGATTTTTGACTTGTCCTAAAAAATTTTCAGGTCAACCATTTAAACTTCAAACTAAAAAGCAAACTGCATTGCTTTGATTCCCAGAATGAGTTCACTATTGCTTACCACCATATAGGAAGTTTGAAACTTTCTTCTTCTTCAGCACGTTATTATATTTTATCTGTAGTAAAAATTTTTCTCACCTTTAAATGAATGTATTCTTTCATGTGCAGATTCTGGTTTCTTTCAACTCAGAGAACTACTTGTAAGAGCTGTAAGAAAATAGCCAGTCAAAGGATACAACACACTCATAACTTGACAGAAATAGCCTCTAAGGGCTATCTGTTGTTGTTACCATCTCTTCAGTGGTTTTGTACACAGTCAACTGTTCATTATTCTGTAGGAAGCTACTGGCTCCTTCCCTGTAAACCTTAGAGTGGCAGCTGTATCGTCCTTGATGGCCTTGATTGACTTTCTACAACCAATAAGCCCTACTCATCTGTCTTTTCTCTGCTGTGGAAGCTCCCTTGTGCTCTATAGAGTCTGCAAAGAACAGCTGAAAAGAGGTGAACCTGAATTCTAGTCTTAGATGTGCTGTAAATAAACCTTCCATTAAAAAAAAAAAAAACCAACACCTACCTGTGCCTCACTTTCTATGGGCTCTAGGATTTCTGTGATCTCTATCACAGAATAGTTTGAAAGACCCAGTGAGGTGATTATTAAATCAGGTGGATAGCATGGACCATCATTGATGGTCATATCAATGTTCTGAATGAAATTTAAACTGAAAATACATTGTCGTTAGACTCAAATTTCAAAGCCGTCACCCACTTAGGTGTATGCAGTGAACTCCTGCTCATGGGTGAGTAATAACAGTCTAGGAAAAAATAAAAGTATTTCCCACTGTCTATGGATGTAGGTCCAAGCAGCCAGCCACAAAAACTATCTGAGGGAAATTATATTGAGGTTTCCACTTACTATTGAAAATTTTATGCAAAATCATGTCACATAAAGTAGAAATGCACAATTTCTTTATCAATTTAAGAAAAACTAGGGCAGAGTGATTAAAGACAAAAAAAAAAAACAAAAACAAAAACAAAAACAAAAACCCGTCATTTCACTTCTCAAAGACAAAGAAAACAAGAAAGTAAATAACTGCAGTTAGGGCATATGGGGAAAAGTTTGGAAGCTACAATCTGGTACTCGACTCACTTTGTACGTGAATGAATAAAAATCTTTAAGATGGAAGCCAGAAAGAAAAACAACAAACAAACAAACAATCAAAAACCCAACTCATTATCTATATCTTACAATTTCTTATATCAAAGAAGTCATGAAGCATCTGAAATTATAGTAAACAGCTCTTCTGGCATTCAATGGGGGGTTGGAATCTGTAAAGAATGGCTGATAAGGGTATGTGGTTCAATCTCTGCATATGTTCTTGTTTACAATGACAATTACATTGCCTCTATAAGTCTTACACACAGAGCGATATACATCTACCAGAAAGGGACGTGGATCTTAATCTCTTGAGAGTCTGGAAAGACTCATTTGGAATGCTTGGTAATTACCAACCAGGTTTAATTTTGCCCCCCAGAGGGTCTTTGTCAATGTCTCCAGAGACGATTTTTGTTTCTTTCCTTGAGGTTAGGTGTTGCTGAAGTGGACCTAGTGAAAGTGAGTGTGGATTGCAGTGATGTCATATGATGCGAAGATCAGCTGCCACCACAAGAAATATGTACCTCAAGCACCAATGTAGAAGCTGAGAAACTGTTCTAGAACACCAGAAAAAAAAATGAAGAGGAAATGGCAATGCCAGAATCAAGTGACTGTACTGAACAATGAGATATAAGCCTTGAATTAGGATGTTTCCTCTTCCTACTTCACTCAGCTCGTTCTCTGAGGAAGTCCATGTTTAACATTTGCTCCAGGTTTGACCTCACTGGTCTTCCTTGTACAAAACACTTGCTCAGAGAAAAAAATGGGGAGTACAGAAAGCATGGAGGCAGGGGAGTCTCTCTTCAGGCAACCTGTCTGTAGCAAATGATCATGCTGAGAATTGTCTGATTCCATAGGAATCATGGATCTCTTGCTCTATTATGAAGATTTTAGTTCAACCCACAGTCCCATAAAAAGCACAAGCAACTACAACAACAACAACAAAAAAAAAAACAGATTTACAGATTGTGACAGCTGGATTACTGGGTAGCAAAGGATTAGTGGAGATTTAAGACATGTGGCATGAAAGACCTGAGTCAAGATAAGTGAAAGGACTCCCAAACACTCATGAATAATAGAAAGAAGTCTCCCAGAGAGAGCCACAGAAGAACAGTGAGGCTTTTTGTTTTGTTTTTTTCTTTTGGCACAAACTTTTTAGTTTCACTGACTAGACTGACGGTTACTAATTTTTTACTTCTTACAGAAATATTATTTAACATATTAATTCATATACCATCTAATTTCTGAAAGAAATGCAGACAGACAATTCACAACAACTATTTTGTACACTATATATTCCCCCCAAAAAAGTACACAATAGAGTTGAGACAGAATACACAGAAGCAAAAGTAGTAGAAACACAGTACAACTGGGCTATTAAGGAGCAGCCACAGTGAAGTATTTTAAAAAATTTTAATGTACTTTAGACTTTAAATTCTTCATTAATTTTGTTAGAGATGAATGAAAGGGCACTAGTGTCAATCTTTTTTTTTTGTGAAAATACAAAGAATGTTCCCTTGTATAATTCTCAGTATATTGAAAACGTGGGATATTTCTGATTCATATTAGTATAGAACTTAGTCACATTATCTCCACTAAGGTATTCCAGATGGAGCTTATTTTCCATTGATTTCATTCGTGGGAAACTTTTGAACACAACTCTAATATTCGGCAAGCATAAACCCGCCCCAAGATATTTCCTTCAAGTTAGAGTTGGACATGGTTCTTACCAAGGTTTCATAAGAAGGTTAACATGCATACATGACTTCATTTGACTGACTCTTTCATTAGATGAAGGCCATCTCCTACTCACCTCAGGCATTCTCAAGGAGCCAATAATTTCAAAGAAGATTGTGCTCTGAAGGACTGATTTTTATTAATAATGAACCTGAGCTTTGTTTGTACTTCAATAATACTTTTCATCTATGACTTCTGAAGTGCTTTGCAATTTAAATGAATTAAGCTCCATCATACCCTTTGAGTTACAGAATACTTGTTTCTGAAATAGAAAATCAAAGAGAGCAACTCAGAGTTAAAGAGTAAAAAAATAAAATACCCCCTTTCTTCTACTGTGTACCCCCGTGCTATTCCTCTGATTTCCTCTATGGTAGCTTGTTTTTCGTAACTAACAACTTGTCTTCTCAGAGACCTACCCAAACAGGACACGAGTCTATCTGGGAATTTGAGCCAATTATTTAGTCCATCAGAAAGTGGGATGATGTGTGTGTGTCTGTTATCATAATGACTTTGCTTATTCTTTTGGAGGATTAATCTTTCTTCCTTGTCATCTCTCTCCTCTGCCCACAGCACTATTGCTAGGCTATTATGTGTCCTATCTTTGTCCTCCAGCCCCAATGTCTTCTGTTTGAGTGATTGGATATGATGGGTTGAAGAGGTTGCCAAGGGACATCAAACTCTTTCTGGTCCTAAATCTTTAAGGTCTGGTAGAATGTTCAGTAACTAATTCATATCAACTCAGGATCAGGATTCTACTGGTTTTTGAGGAAGTAACGCCATCTACTTTTGATTTAGAATAGTAATTTTTCTCTGAGCTCAGAGAGAGACAAGCTCTAGCAAAACAAATTTGTTGAGGATGGGTGAGGTGTTGTGTAGGGGTTGGATGGATTAGATTTGGAAAATATATAGGACTTTCTGATACTGTCTCTTAATTCGGGGCCTGAAGAGCATTATCAGCATGAAGTCAGCAAAAACAGGAAAGACTCAATAGACTGAAAAACAAGGTTGAAGTCAGGAAAACAGGAAAGATTTAATGGATTTGAAGAAACAAAATATCTGGCCTGACATTGTTTTCAGCTGCTAAGTGGGCGCAGTCCAAATTAAGCTGAAACAGAGTTCCTCCTATTTAAGGACAGTGCATGGAGCCCAGAAGGTGAAGAGGCCCCTGATGCTAGAGAGCT
>CAJQZJ010031868.1:5768679-5801567 GCA_907164525.1 Lophiomys imhausi
AGTTTAAAGTTCTATAACTGACTTAGCTTTCATACTAACTTGCATCACTATTATAACCATCTTCTTAGATCTAGAAAGCCCTCTTGATTCCTAAACAACTCAAAATTTAGCTATGAGACTCAAGCTGTCTGTTCTTCAACCACCTCAGAGAGCTAAGAAGGATAAATATATCTGATTATATAGGAAGTGCAGGGCCTGCAGCTTCCAATACTAAGAAATGACAAACCAGTGACTACCTGGACAGTTCCCATTTTCTCTCCATACATTCCAGCATCAGTCTTCAGCCTTTTGGTCCTGTTTCTCTGACAGACATTTATTGTAGAGCAGGGATTATGAAGGACTACCCTACCCAGAGCTAGGCTGTTGACTTTCCTGCTACCAAGTTTTGTCCTTTTTGGACAACAGTCTGTCTGCAGTTGAAGCAAGGAGTTTTTACATGCCAAGAGATAGGCTTGCCACATAGTTCTTATATGAACTTTAAAAACCTAGTCATCTCTATTCCTCAAACATTTGCATTTGATTTCCAAAAGCTGATGTTCCATTGTTCATTCCCCATTTTCATCTTGTGTTTCTTTTTAATATCCAATACAAAAAATAACGTGATTACACTAACAACCACAGCTTAGTCACTCCTTGTTTATATTGCATTTCATAGAACAAACATGACTTCATTTAGTCCATATATAACTTTTAAGTTACATAACAGTATTCTTATTTATGGATGACAGAATTATATTTCAGTGGAGCTAAGTAATTGAACTAATATTTACTTTCAGAATTCAGACGTCCTCACTCTTCTTTACAATTGCTTCTCAGTTGTTCCTACATATTAAGTATAATTTATACACCGGCAAGCAAAATATCGATTTAGTCCTTATATCTACACAGCACACACTATACTTATTCCCTAACCATTACAAGTGACTCTTTGATTTGTCTGACTATTTTCTCAGATTGCTAGTTACTTGAGAATAGATGCAATGCCTTTATTTTTCTCTCTTCTGCATGCTAGCAATAGATTTTCAGGGTGATGTAGCGAGTGTTATGAAGAAAGCAACTAATGCAAAGAAGTTTAACAAGCTAAACTTGCTGTTTAACAGTTCTTGGGGCTATAAATCAGCCATCAAGATTTCTGCAGGGTTGGGGTTTCTTCTCGAGGCTGTGAAAAGGAATCTGTTCAATGATTGTTTTAGCTTCTGAAGACGTCTGGTAATCTACCTTTCCTTGACACGGTGAAGCATCACTCTGATACCTGCTCTCGCTTTGCTGTTGTAGTTTCTGTGTGTGCACCTTTGAATCCACATTTCATTTTTTTTCTGGACAACTACAAAACTTTGGGGGCTGGTCTCCATGAGTCACTCTACATTTCTTATAGCTGTCATGTAGACATCTGAGATTGGCACAGCTAGAGATCTAGGGTCAGGATCCAAATGCCTAAGTATTCCCTTCTTTTACATAAAATATATTTCTCCATCTTCCAAAAGGAAATGTAACTTGATGGTTTCTTAACACCTGAGAACTCTTACTCCCAACAGCTTATTCCATCCTGTCCATTCCACTGGTCTCACAAAGAATGCTTATGTGGTGGTCATGTCAGTCTACAAGAGAGATGATCCAAGATCTTTCCCTGGGTATAGCTCTGTGTGAAGGAAAGACTCTCTGAGGAATCTTCCACAAGTATTGGAAAGAGAACAGAACATCTTATGAACAAAAGATGTGGAGAATGGATTCTCCCTGCTGTCACCTGAACCCAAATGTCCTGAAGTTTGCAGAAACTGTGAGCATCCACTCATGTATACACACCTACCCCTGCCCTGTTTTGCCCTGCCCAGCACAACTTTGTGGCCACTACTAATGTGCTAGTGACTCAGAAACCTCATTTCAATGTGGAAAAGAGATGCTGGACAGAATAAAACATGATCTGTATAGCAGCAGAGGGGTTCAAGAATGCTCTATTGGAATGATGGAAGCCCCACTTAACAGATGGAGGCAGAAAACAGAACTTATATGTGAACGCAGACTCTCTAATACGTATGTTCAAATACTAAAGTGACATGCAATGCAAATATAAATTATTTGTTTTAAAGGATATCTATTCATATTGGATTAGTGGTCATCCAAATAATATCATTTAATTTATCTAATACATGTGAAATGGCTGTTTTCAAACTAGATGACATTCTGAGAAGGGGGGGTGGTGTTGGTGGTAAAATGTTAGGAACCAAATGCTCCTGAGGCTCCTTCCTTCATGTCCATCTGTTGTTCTTAGGCCCTTTGGTCCTTTTTCTTTTTTTTTAATGTAGAGAAATGGATTTTTTGGACATTTTTGGACATTTATTGGATGTTTTTCCCCATTTGGAGACAATAAAGTCAAGCAGAGAAAATGCAGTGACTCATAGGTCTTCTGGCCCACATGTCCATCACCATGGCTCTAAACATACAGTGTTCAAGCAGTGTCAGAAGCTCTCCGAGAAAGGGGTTCAATAAACATATAAGCTTCCTAAAAAGCTATCTGGTGTTTTGCAAAGTCTATATTGAGATGCACCCCAGAGTTGCTTCTTGCTAACATCCCCCCTTTTCCTTTTGTCTGTTACTACTGACATGGGGTGAGGATTCCCTCATTGCTAAGTGCCACTCTCTTTGTTTGGCCAGTTTTCACACTGAGTCCTATAAAGGTGATTCTATTATTCCTGATATCAGCTTCGTAAATTGCTTGAATCAGTACAAACAATTTTAGAAGTTAAAGAAGTTAGATAGTTGATAGAAAAACATATAGCTGCAGTAAATACTCTTGCCAAATATTTGTATCTCATTAGGAGACAACCCTGAGATATATTTATGACCTCACATAAGCTTTCACTCTAGAGGTGACAAGACTGACTCCAGATGCAATCCATGTATCCAATTAAGGGTTTTAAGTTTCCCATGAACTTAGAATATAATGAGGCTACCAAGAAATGCCTAAATTTAGTACAAATCTTAATGACAAATTACACAAACTATTTTGTTGTAATTCCTTATACCTTGTTAGGTTTGACGTAATATACTGTCATCTTAAACTTGTGTATAGAAAAGGAAATTTTAATTGAGTACTAAAATGTGTGATTGTTAAGTGCCCTCCTATTTGCAATGATTTTATCTGTCTTGTGATAAATGCCTCTTAACCATGAGGTAATTTTTCCTTTGAGGTAGAGAGCCCTCACTCATAGTGTAAAAGGAATAATCACCACAATAAACTTGTTGCATCCTAGCTTCATCCATTCTCTTTCTTGTGTGAGTGTGTGTGAGACAGCACCTCTATCCTCATCCATTTCTTATTATTTTCATATTAACTCATGGATCAGGTAAAAATCTCTTAGCTCCACCATCAACTTCTGAAATAAATTGTTCAAAATGTACTTTAGTCTGCTGAGCACTCAGTGGGTGGCCTGCCAGCTAACAGGCCAAGGGCTTATGGCTTGCATTAATTTTTTTAATGTTTATTTATTACTTCAAGTTACATCTCCATCGCAGCCCTCTCCCTCCACCCCTCCCAGCCCCACCCTCCTACCCTCTCACTCTTCCCCCCGAATGCATAATTCTTTTTTTTCAGTCCAACAAATTATTCTTTCTCTTATAACAATAAATACAGTACAAAACAACTGAAATAAATAGGCCACAATTCTGAGAGTTATATGGCTTAGCATACATTCTCAATGTCCAGTCCATATGTATTTGGCCCCTGACTTTAACATTCTACTATCTAACTATCTCCATGAGTTTAAAGTTCTCTATCTAACTCAGCTTTCATACTAACTTGCATCACAATTCAAGCTCTACATAGGGAAAAACTTCGATCCAGGGGCGGGGGAGCACATCTTTAATCCCTTCAGTTGGGAACCACAGGTCTTGATTCCCAATACTTAGTATGCAGAGACAGGCACATAGGATCTGGAAGGATTTAAGTTTAAAAGCTACATACAAAAGGCATGCTCAATGTAAACAAATTGTCCTTTGAGATTTCAAAATATATACACTAAAGGTTTGTTTAGCTCCAAAATAACAAAATAATTCCTTCTTTAATCCATATTGAAAGATAATACTTTATATATTGTCAAAAAAACCAAATTTGCTCCAGGAAAAATATTACCTGACCCCCCCCCCAAAAAAAAAAGGTGGTGTCCCAGAGTTAGGATTAGGGCAGGGCTCTGTTCTTATCTTTCCAGGAGTCTTAAAGCATCCATTCAAGGAATCCAGGGACAACTGGACAACAGAAACCTCAACAGAAAACAGATCAGACCAAAGAAGATGAGCGGCCCAGACGATCCAGCCTTGCAGACTCCCTCAATAGCTGTTTCCTCAAAAGTCTAAACCACAACTCAAAATCACTAAGATCATTCAGCTCCACAGACTGCTCCAGCTAGAACTTCAATAAAGGCCTGAAGATCAGCTTCTGTCTACAAACTTCTTAGGACATCTAAATAGCTGAGCATAAAAGGACTGAACATCAAATGATTCTATTAACATTTTTAACAATTTTTCCATCCCTATTTGGGCCCCAAACAGGTTTACTAATCAGCAGGAAGTCATTTATGAGAGCGACGTCCCAGGGTATTCCCCCCCCTCTTTGGTTATTCGATGGATAACAGAAAATTTTGTCATTTAGTGGAAGAGACTACAAGCTGTTAAATGGTCTTGTTAAATGGGGTTTGGAGATTAGACCCAGGGACTTCTCTCTTTTTCTTTTCTGTATCCTTCTTTCTCTCCTATGTAGGAGTGAATAGACTTGAGAAAAAATGGGACATAGACATAGTATAGAAAAGATCAAGAAAAAAGGACAGATTATTGAATAAGTGCTTATACTTTTGTATATTGATGCAAAATTAATACTATATTAGGCTAAATTGGTATTGATCATTGTATATTAATGCAAAATTAAGATTGTATTGGACTACATCGGTACTGATCTTAGTATACTGATACAAAATTAAGAGTATATTTGGCCACATTGGTATTGATCTTTGTATATTGTTACAAAATTAAGGGTAACACTTCTTAAAGGTATTGTACCTAGTAATGCTTAAAAAGGAAATATGAAGTTTTGGCCTTTTGCTACCAACCATCATAAACTGTTTAGGATAATTAAGAAATACAAACTAACAGTCATGCAAGCGTGTTATTTTGTTAGTTACTATGACAGTCTATCACAGTTATTTTCTAAGCTACTCAGAAATCAAGTTGTTAAGAGACAGCAACATTTGCCTATCTAAACATAAGAGATAGACAGGGCGTCTTCAAAAACCCCAAGAGATCTGCAGAATATGGCATTCAAAGATGTTTTCTTAAATTAAGATTTTTTTGATATCGAGACATGCCAGCTCCTAACAGCATCCCCTATTCCACTCCAAGTAGAAGAAGAGCATCGAAGAATCTCCAGTGTGAGATGGTTGAATTAGTGGCAAGCCTATCTCTTGGCAAAAAAACAAAACAAAACAAACAAACAAACAAACAAACAAAAAAAAACCGTACTTCAACTGTAGACAGACTGCTGTCCAAA
Organism: Lophiomys imhausi; assembly: GCA_907164525.1. Lineage (NCBI taxonomy): Eukaryota > Metazoa > Chordata > Mammalia > Rodentia > Muridae > Lophiomys > Lophiomys imhausi. Next base: position 5,774,216 of record CAJQZJ010031868.1, read on the forward strand.
AAGGACAAAACTTGGAAGCAGGTAAGTTGACAGCCTAGCTCTGCCAAGACAGGGTAGGTAAGTCCTTCATAATTCTTGCTCCACAATCAATGTCTATCTGAGAAATGGGACCAAACGGCTGAAGAGTGATGCTTTAATGTATGGAGAGAAAATGGGAACTGTCCAGGCAGGCACTGGTATGTCATTTCTTAGTTTTGGAAGCTGCAGGCCCTGCACTTCCTATATAATCAGATATATTTATCCCTCTCAGGTCTCTAAGGTGGTTGAAGAATAGATAGCTAGAGTTTCATAGTTAAATTTTGTGTTGTTTAGGAATCAAGAGGGCATTCTGGCTTGCATTAATTTACAAAACAAAGTCTGCATTTACCACCTCCTAGGCTTGCAGCCCCAACCAAAGGAAAAAAAGTTGGTCATTTTAATTCTGGTTGTCAGCAGCAAAAGGTTTGCTCTGAGGTACAGAAGAGAAAAGACATAGGTCTCTCTCTCTCTCTCTCTCTCTCTCTCTCTCTCTCTCTCTCTCATAGCTAGCTACCTATAAAAATCCCGCAAGGGTCATCATCCCTTGCAGTCCTGGCCATCAGCCCCCAAATCAGGCCAGACCTGGAAGATTGCCAGCGCTGCGTCCCATCCTAAAACCCTGTGCTGTGTGACAAGGCTGATCCTTGACAGTAAAGATTTCAACATATAATTCTATGACCACAGACAATTTTGTATGCTCTATTCTTAAATATAGATGCAATTATAATGAATATATTATGTTTGTTACTTCTTTACAATGTTAAGTATTTTAAGATTCACCTGTATTTCTTACTTATGACTTCTTATTCCACTGCTTGAATATGCCATAATTTGTTTATCTATTTGTATGTGCCTGGATATTTACATTTATGTTATTTTCACTATTACAAATAAAGTTATAGCAAACTGTCAAAAAGATTTCAACATATAGATCTCTTTGGAGGTCCCAATTCAATTCAAAATACAGAATGCTATTTAACAAGTCCCACTGGAAGATTGGAAGTGGCAAAGACAGTGTTGGAAACATGCCTACCAAACAATACACATGCACAATAGGGAATCCCTCTTCCCTTAGTCAGCAATGTAAATCGAGGGAGCAGATTCTCAAATCCCATCACTGACAAAGAAAATTTGAGAACAGCCCCACGCCCATGCTAGAATTCAGGAATCAGCAGTTTCATGCAAATGTCAGCTGCCTATATCATCTCTGTATCTCACCTGTCATAGTCTTGTACTAAAAGTGATAGTTATCGTGGTAATAATAATTTACTATGTTGTCATGCTTCAGTGAATAAGCAACTAATAATATTACTTTCCAGCTCCCTTATCTCCACTAAGACTAGTCTATGTCTGAGTATAATGGTTGGTTCTGTTATTGTGTCTACGAAAAAGCCTCAGATGAACTGACTTCTGACAGATTTCTGAAGTTTAAAGAACTCCACCCATATTGTTTTCTGTTGAAACTGTTGATTTCATTAACTTTAATTGCAACATTCTAGGGACTACTGTGTGAAGGATTAACAATTGATCCTGTGTTTTTGGAATAAGAACCTGTGCCATGAGGTTATATGCTGTAAATTGTTGAGCAGTTGAATCCTTTGGAAATGTAAATGAAAAGAAGAAAAAAAGAATAAAACAAAACTGAAGCACCAATCAAAGTAAGAGGATGAATGACCTGGACCTAGGTTCCAATACATACATGTAACCCATAGACAGCTTGGTCATAATATGGGTACCCTAAAAAGTGGAGGGGAGCTGTGTCTGACATAGACTCCGATGCCTGCCTTTTTACTATTTCCCCCTAACTGGGCTGTGGTGCCAGGCCTCAATGGAAGAGGATGTGCTCAGTTCTGATGAAACTCAATGTGCTGGTGTGGGATGGTACTGAGTGTGGAGGGTGGGGGGCTTCCTTTTGCTGAAGAGAAAGGGAGGGTAGATAGGAGGAAGGAAGTGGGAGGGTGGGACCATTTACATATGATTCACATGTAAAATGAGTAAAGAAAATAAACTTAATTTCAAAAAAATGTTAAATACAAATAAATTAATTTTATAAAAGAAAGAAAGAAAGTCTGTCATGACCTGGCCACAAAAAGGAGACTCAGAATGGAGGTGAGTAGAGGGCACTTCACTTCAGGGTCTCCTGAGGATATAAGGAAATGGCTTTATCTGCACAATCTTCTCTGCCTTCTGACAAAGCTCATTAACCTTCATGCACTTCTGAATTATTTTTTTTTACCAGAGCTATTGCAAACACCTGTCTCTCCACTCGAGACAGCAAACTTGCAAAATGAGGCTTTTTAGTCAAAGCCACATGGAGCTCATCAATTTATAACAGGAGCTGCAGCTACAGAGAGCTGTCTGGATGACTAGGAAAGAAAAATACAAGTTTCCACTAAGAATTGTATATGGTCGAGATTTTTCTGGACTTGACAGTTCGTCTTCCTACCTGACTCAGTTTCCCGTATCTTGGAGATGAAAGAACTGTATGAATGACAATGATGTTATGAATCACAATATCTTCATGTATGTTGTCCTCTGGGTTTCCATTCCCACAAGGTGACTTACTTAAGTGCTCATACTTGAGTACACAGTAGTTGCATTTTAGGAGGGAATAACAGTAGGGAAGTAAAAATTTCTGTATCAGGAAGCAAGCCTACCTGACCTTTGTCTTTGCCTTGAAGCCAAGTGTTATCTTTATTCTACAGGACACAATATGCATTGTTTTGTTTGTTTGTTTTTTGTTTTTGTCAAACTGATACCTGCTAGAGTCATCTGGGAAGACAGAATCTCAATTGAGAAAGTGCCTCCATCAGATTAGCCTACAGGCAAGTCTTTGAAGGCATTTTCTTGATGAATGATCAGTGTCTGAGGGCCCAAGCCACTGTGGATTGGTGCCAGACCACCTGTAGGAAGGTGGTCTTGGGTTGGATAAGATAGCAGGCTGAGCAAGCCATGGGCAGCAAGCCTGTGGGCAGCATTCCTCTGTGGTTTCTGCATTAGTTCCTGCAACCATATTGCTCTGAGTTCCTAGCTTTATTTCCCTTAATGATGAACTGTAAGATATAAGATGAAATCAGCCCTTTCCTCCCCAAGTTGCTTTTGATCAGTGTAACAGAAAGCAAACTGGGATACTAAGCAAACTCGTGATTTGGTCTAGAAGAAGCCCTCGGGCCAAAAACTGTCAGTATCTACACACAACACTTGTGGAGATGTGAGAAATCCATGGAGAGAAGTCTACTCCATCAAGAAAGCAAGAAGCCGTATATTCAAAATGGTTTGTGAAGTGATTCTGGGGACACCTTCCTATATTCAGAGAATTACCCTTTGCAAATATCACTGCAAAGGACTAATGTATACATATGTTACACCCACTTTCCTTTTGCTTTTCCATAAGTAATTGAAGGTTAGCTAATGCATATTCTACAGTTTTAACATTCAGTATAGCTCTGAGACTATCTTTCTTAGTTACTATTTTTTTTTCTGAGCCCAATTTTTCTATTAGTGTATTTAAGTAATCAAAGCCATAGAAATTCTGAGATAAATACCACCTTCATTCTATAGCTCAAGACGGTGCCATCTGCATTTAAATAGGGCTGCTTGTACATATGTTATACAGGATAAGGTTGAGGAGAGAAAATAGCTAAACTTCAGAAAAGAACATAAATATCTATAATTTCATTTGAAACTAAGGATTTGTAAGTTTGCTCATTCCATTTCATAGATTAGGAAAACGAAGCTCGGGAGCATTAAGAAGCTTAAAGGAAGAAACCATTATTAAAGCCTGAAGTTTAAATTATGCCTGCTTCTATGCTCTCTGCTTACAACCACCCTCTTAGAAAACATTTAACAAATAAGTAAGGGGAAAATGGTATCCTAAAATGAAGTGTATGAACTCTCTCCTTTAAGGTTTCAGGCTAGACTTTGATTATTCGAATAAGGTTAGGGTGGAGAAGGACTGTTGGTTTTAGTGTTAGACAAAGTAATCTTTGAAACCTTTCCTCCTGAATTCTATATTGGCTCCAAGTTCTGATTATTCTAAATGGTTCACAGGAGTAATTCAATATGAAAAGTCCTGTGCCCTAGTGTGATTCGCATTAGTGTGTCCTCATGCTAGAGTCTGTTGTATATATCCAACTCCATGTGGTAATCTTTTTTTTCATAACAGACACATATTTCACCGAGTGGAACTGAACTATAAACCTTTTATTGCCTGAACACAGCATAGCCAGTGAGATACATGGTATTCAGATTTTTAAGACTACTGAAGGCTGAAGGTAAGAAAGCTAGTCATCTTTTTGCCTTAAAATCCAAAATGATGAAAAATATCTTTAAAAATATGAAGTTGAAACTTAAACAATAGATTTCTCCTAAAGAAAACTTACCCCATTTAATGGGAATTATAAGTCAATGGGCAAAGTACCTGCCTGGCATGCCCAGGGGTTTGCTCTCCAGCACCAAATAAGCCGTGGTTGGCGCAATCCCTACCTTTGTGATGTGTACACACAAGGTTCAAATGTTCATGGTTATAATCATTTACCTAGTTTCAGGTCAGCCTAAGATACATGAGACCTAGTCACAAAAACAAATAAACAATAAACAAACAAACAACAAAAAAGTACTTCTTAAAATAATAATTGAGATTTCATGGAGATAAAGGAAGAATCAGAGATATTGAGTCAAATATAGCACAATTCAGAAAGTCAGCCAACATCTTAGCCTGCATTCTCATTGATACTTTCAATAAACCCAACTTTTCTTTCCTTGTAGTCAATCTGGAATCCAGTTCATAACCTTTCCACCCAACTTTCCCTTAGCAGACAATGAAAAGAAGGCAGATGAATGATTTTAAATCGTACTGTTGAACTGCTTGGTCTGACTGTGACTACTGGCTAGATTGGACATGGTTCTGGGTGTAGACTGAGTCCTTGTGTGGTTTTCATGTGAAGATTTCAAGAATAGAATAAGGACAGTGTAGAGGAAGGGTGCCATCATGCAAATGAAGATTAAGGTCAGACAATAGGGCAAAGCAAATATGTCTTACCCTTCTGAGTGTTCTACAGCCACAAGGAGTTGTACAGCTTGGCTCTTGTTCAAGAAAAAAAATGCAGTTAAATGAACTCTGAAAAAATCAACACAAATACACAAGACTCTAGCAAACAAAAGACAATGTAGGGAATAGCTAAGAATAGCCTGATGAAGAGAATTCTTTGGACTTCACTCTCTCAAGTTTCAGGAGACTCAAATACTAAGTGAATTTGGTGGGAAACTACAAACAGGTTAGAGATAAAAGAGGCTCCTAGAAATTAGAATAGAAAATGCCAACACGGGGAACAGCAAAGGCCTGGTACAAAGCTACCCAAATTTTATCTCTGACCAAGACATTACAATGGGAATTATCTGGCTGTTAGACAGATCTGTCTGTTTCTTAGTTGCCAGAGACAAACACAGACAAGTAAATGCACACATCACAAGAAGTAGGACATATGAATGTCAGGAAATTGAAGTGATGGGCTGTTTACCCTGGAAATACATAAAGAAGAAAAGGAAAAAGCAACCATCCAAGGAGGGAGTCAGACAGTGATAAATTAGGCATTGACGTAGAGTTCATTCTGGGAAGAACACACCATAGACATCAGAAACCCTGGCACTTGCTCTCAGTCATATAAACATTTCCCTAAAGCAAAACTTTAAAGAGCTGTGAGACTCAAACTGTCACTGCAGAGAGTAGTGGGGAGGAATTTAGTTCTCAAAACCAGCAGTAAGTACCTGTAAGGTTTGATTTTGGACAGGCATTGCAAGAACCATTTCTATGTCATGTTTGAGGATGTACTTTCAGGTCAGAGTTCAGAAACCCAAGTTTGTTTCGTTGACATACTTAATAGCTGTCTACCTTTCTTCTACCCAAGCTTCCTCATACACACAACAAAGCACTCTGCGGTCAAAGTCAAGAAAGTGAGTTTACATAAGGAAGCGATTTATGTAAGTGTAAGTGAAAAAATCAGGTTTGGGTCAAGAAATGCTGGCTTTAGGCAGTAAAATTCTCAAACTTAGAGTGTTAAATTTAAGAGATAAGGAGGGAGGAAGAGAAACATAGGAGGGAGGGAGAGAGAAAGGGAAGGAAGAAATGGGAAAGAGGAGTAGGAAAGACAAGGGTGGGAAGGAAGTTGAAAATTCTCCTTGCCTCCTTGTCTGCCTGCCTGTCCTCTCCTTTTCCTGTTCTTCCCCTCTGATGCAGAACACACATGCACATTCAGCATCCTCACAAACATCTATCTGTTGTGACTTCTCACTGGTGCTTTCCAGTGATGGACACGCCAAGCATTTAGCTCCCTGAAATGTCGATGTAGAAATGAGAAGCTCTTCGCCTGCAATGCTAACTGATCATAAACAAGCTCTTTTCTAGGTAGGTGTCCTTGCACTCATGCCTAGAAAGGAGAGAGTGGAGGCTCTCTGTGTAGAAAGCAAAGGGAGTCCCATTCAGTTGCTAGGTGGCAGTATTAAGCCACAAATAGGCAGACTCCTAGGACTTGCCAAGTGACACATATAATTTGTTTTGAGTGAGATGCACATAAAAGTGGATAACTCACAGAGATGATCTAAAGCCAGAAAAATAAGTTGCTGTGACTGTCCATGAAGGAGTTCATAAACACAGAGAGTGTGAGTCATTTCTTTCATGGGATTGAGCAAAAGGCAGTTCATATTTTAAGGATTTACTTTGGGGTTTTAGCATCAAAATTTCAAACCCAATATTGTCTGTTCAAAATGTGACTTTGGTGTTGAATTCCCTAGCTGGTCAATATTTTTCTTCTTGCACCTGAATACCCCCACACACCCAATATGTGTGATCAGCATTCATAGCAATTAGCAGAAAATAAGCACCAGTAGATTGCTGTGGTCAGCAAGGCAACTTGAAATAGGTGGCATCAGAGATTGGTCACGGACATAACCCTCCATTCTGAAGTTTCCTAAGATGGGATCCTACGGTACTTCTTCAATCCCTTCTCAAATGATTAGACTAATCAATCACCTAGCCTTGTATATTGCTCACGGGGTGGGGAATATTAAACTCACACTCACCCTACAAAGTGCATGCATGGCTTCTGGTTTGGTTTGATTACTTATTTTCCTTTTCTGGGAGATCATGACCAACTGTTAATGGAAGTTTCAAATTTTCTTTTGCCTTATCCTATGTTATCCACGGAGGTGAAGTGTGGGTATCCTAAACGTGCATTTGAGCACACAACTCTTGTCCTGAATTGCTGGATCCAGCTTACATGAAATAAAGTCTGTGACCCCCCTAAGTAGTCTTTAAGGGGTTTTTATGGCCTAACTTCATGTATGTCATTGTTTTTTCCCACACATCTCTTTTTACCACTGTGGACACAATGCCCCATTCCTCAGGATACTCTTTACAAATGAATTATACCATGCTTTCCACATTATTTTATTCTGTGCCAGGCCTACCCTGAATTTCTTTACTAATCAGATAAACACCTATTCTCCAGTTACTCCTCACCAACCCAAACCTGATAGTAAATATCCCCTCTGCAGACAACCCCCTAGCTTTTTCCTGAATAGCTAACTGTCATGACCTTTACAGTTGTCGTTAGGTGTGTCATATAGATTTGGACATATGTTCATGCAATTAATTATATGGGTATTTGTAACAATGACTTTACCTACATGCCTCCTTCAATTAACTACAAACATTTTAAAAACAAAGGTACTAATTCAATCACATGCATGTTTCCAATGTGTTTTGCAGTGCTATGACACCCCCATTGTCACAATAGTGGGCTAGAGGTGACGTAGAAGTTTTCCTGTATGATCACCCCCCAAAAATGTCTGATTATTTGACTAAGAAAAGTGTAACAAGTGACATTTTTCAGCAATGGCCTCTTGTACATTGGAGAACCAGCAAATTCAACTCTGAAATATCTGTTGTTTGGAATACTCTTCCTCAAAACCACATTTGTGTTGCCACATTAGCAGAGAAGTCAGGCTATCTTAAACTAATAGTCTCTGTTACCTTAAATTTTGCTTCTTTAATATGGATACTTTAAAAACATTTTCTTCCAGATGTTCTGAAATGTTTTTGTAAAACATAGACAGCTATGTGAAGAAGCAACAGTAAAGAAGAAATGTCATGTCTTGTTTCTTATTAATGTAAAAAATATTAGGAAACTTTACAAAGTCTATGTTTTCATTCATGTAAGGGACTTCCTTGTGCATTGTCAAAGAGCAATCAATGATACAGAAAGGAAGCCCTCATTTTCCTGAAGCCTACACAAACAGGGGTTTAGATGAGTGTTCTCAACTAGGGATAATTTCATCCCAAAGTTTGTTTTTTTTTTTTTTTTTGGCAATGTCTGGAAATGCTTATCTAGCACAGTTGGTTCTACTGGGATCCAGAGAATAAGCAGAAAGATACTGCGGAATATGATAAGTTTAAGAAGGCTAGCACTGTGAAGATTTGTCTGGCTCAATGTATCAAAGGTGAGTAAAAAAGGCAGAAACCATACATCACAGGATAACTATCCTACAACCCACACACCCAAATAGATAGCAACCTAGCATATCTATCCTAGGAAAAATTCTACCCACCAGTGAGTCATGGAATCTGCTGCAGGTCAGTGGAACACCACACCCGAGATGGTATGCCTTATCAAGCTCCAGTACAAGTGGAAGCTCTTGGCCTCACATGATGCAAGATCTGAGGGAGTATGATATTTGAGGGCCCACCTCATCTGAGGAGGAGAGTACCATGTAGAAAAACAAGGAGGGAGGGAAGGAGGGAATGAAGGAGAGAGGGGCCAGGAGGGGAGGAGGGAGGGGAGAAGGAGAGTACCAAGTACAGAAACAAGGAGGGAGGGAGGGAGGGAGGGAAGGAAGGAGAGAGGGGCCAGGAGGAGAGGAGGGAGGAAACTATGTTCTAGAAGTAAATAATACTTTTTTAAGAAAAGAGTTAATAAGCTTAAAAATATAATAAAAATACAATATAAAATTTTCAAACTATAATTTACCAAAGGTATACTTGCCTTACTGGCATGAAAGGAAAATGGCCTTAATTTTAGATTAGAATGTTAGACTGCAGGTGGCCACATAGATTACACAAAATTGATAGCAGCTTAAAAGTTCTTTTTTTTTTTTTTTTTTTTTTTTGTAGAGGTATAGGATGATAGTTCCATGGTTTGGCATTAAAAAGCAGGTAACAGGTTTAAACCACTTTAATAAATTAAAGGTTATAGCTGTTCGACCTGGTTTTACAAACTTCCAAGAGTTGAAAAACTTAGAGCTAAGGTAAAATACATGAAATGTGTGGTGTTAGCCCATGCCTTTAACTTCAGCAGAGACAGGAGGAGCACTATAGAGTTAGTTGTCTTATAAATTCTAGAGTTACAAGGAACAGGGTGGTGATGGTGCACACCCTTAATCCCCTCATTCAAGAAGAATACAACCTTAATCCCAACACACTAGAGACAGAAACAGGCAGATCTCAGAGCTCAAGGTCAGCCTGATACAAAACAAGCTCTAAATAGAGAAAAACTTTGATCCAGGGGTGGTGGAGCACATCTTTAATCCCATCAGTTGGGAACCACATGTCTTTGATCCCAATACTTAGAATGTAGAGAAAGGCACATAGCATTTGGAAGGATTTAAGTTTAAAAGCTACTTACAAAAGGCATGCTGCATATCAAACAAATTTTCCTTTGAGATCTCAAAATATATACACTAAAGGTTTGTTTAGCTCCAAAATATCAAAATAATTTCTTATTTAATCCGGGTTGAAAGGTAATACTTTATATATTGTCAAAACCAAATTTGCTCCAGGAAAAATATTACCTGACCCCCCCCCCCCACCAAAAAAAGGTAATTGTCCCAGAGTTAGGATTAGGGCAGGGCTCTGTTCTTATCTTTCAGGAGATTTAAAGCATCCATTCAAGGAACCCAGGGACAACTGGACAATGGAAACCTCAGCAGAAAACAGATCAGACACCAAAGAAGACGAGTGGCCCAGATGATCCAGCCTTGAAGATTTCCTCAATAGCTGTTTCCTCAAAAGTCTACAACCACAGCAACTCAAAATCGCTAAGATCATTCAGCTCCACAGACTGCTCCATCCAGAACTTCAGTAAAGCCCTGAATATCAGCTTCTGTCTACGAACTTCTTAGGACATCTAAATAGCTGAACACAAAAGGACTGAGCATTAAATGATTCTATTAACATTTTAAACCATTTTTCCATTCTTATTTGGGCCCCAAACAGATTTACTACGTCCAAATCAGCAGCAAGTCATTTTAAGAGAACAACGTCCCATCCCCAGAAGGGGGTGAGGGTGCCCCCCCCTTTGGTTATTCGATGGATAACAGAAAATTTTGTTATTTAGGGAAAGAGACTACAAGCTGTTAAATGGTCTTGTTAAATGGTTTTTTGAGGTTAGACCCAGGGATTTCTCTCTTTTTCTTTTCTGTATTCTTCTTTCTCTCCTATGTAGGAGTGAACAGACCTGAGAAAAAATGGGACATAGACATAGTATAGGAAAGATCAAGAAAAAAGGACAGATTATTATACCTTTGTATATTGATACAAAATTAATATTATATTTGGCTAAATTGGTATTGATCATTGTATATTAATGCAAAATTAAGATTGTAATGGGTTACATAGGTATTGATCTTTGTATATTGATACAAAATTAAGATTATATTTGGCCGCAATGATATTGACCCTTGTATACTGATGCAAAATTAAGATTGTATTGGGCTACATAGGTATTGATCTTTGTATGTTGACACAAAATTAAGGGTAACGCTTCTTAAAGGTATTGTACCTAGTAATGCTTAAAAATGAAATATAAAGTTTTGGCCTCTTGCTACCAACCATCATAAACTGTTTAGGATAATTAAGAAATGGAAACTAATAGTCATGCAAGTGTGTCATTTTGTTAGTTACTATGACAGTCTATCACAGTTATTTTCTAAGCTACTCAGAAATCAAGTTGCTAAGAGACAAGTAATATTTGCTTATCTAAATATAAGAGATAGATAGGGCATCTTCAAAAACTTCAAGAGATCTGCAGAATATGACATTCAAAGATGTTTTCTTAATATAAGGTTTTTTGATATCGAGACATGTCAGCTCCTAACAGCACCCCCTATTCTACACCAAGTAGAAGATGAGCATCGAAGAATTTCCAGTGGGAGATGATTAAATTGGTGGTAAGCCTTTCTCTTGGCTAGAAAAACCCCATGGTTCAACTGTACACAGACTGCTGTCCAAAAGGGACAAAACTTGGAAGCAGGTAAGTCGACAGCCTAGCTCTGCCAAGGCAGGGTATGTAAGTCCTTCATAATTCCTGCTCTACAATCAATGTCTGTCAGAGAAATGGGGCCAAACGGCTGAAGATTGATGCTTTAATGTATGGAGAGAAAATGGGAACTGTCCAGGAAGCCACTGGTATGTCATTTCTTAGTTTTGGAAGCTGCAGGCCCTGTACTTCCTATATAATCAGATATATTTATGCCTCTCAGGTCTCTGAGGTGGTTGAAGAATAGACAGCTAGAGTCTCATAGTTAAATTTTGAGTTGTTTAGGAATCAAGAGGGTGTTCTGGATCTAAGAAGATATTTTTCAAATTGTGTGGCAAGTTAGTATGAAAGCTGAGTTAGATATAGAACTTTAAACTCATGGAGATGGTTAGATAGTGGAATGTTAAAGTCAGGGACCAAATACATATGGACTGGACATTGGGAATGTACGCTTTGCCAACTCTCATAATTGTGCCCTATTTATATCCGTTGTTTTGTATTGTATTTATACTTATAAGAGAAAGAACCATTTGTTGTACTGAAAGGGAGAGCTCTTGGGGGGAAAAAGAAATACCTTAAACGAAAAAAAAAAAAAAAGGGGAAGGGGATGGGGGGTTGGGGGGGGGGGGGGGGGAAGGGGGGGACTGGAGGGGGGAGTAGGGAGGGGATTGTGATTGAGACGTAACTTGAAGAAATAAAAAATAAATTCTTAAAAAATGCAGAAAACCATGTCTTAGCTAATGAACTAAAGAGTATTACATATAAATAATGCACGTATCATCCCCACTCATATTCACCAATACCAGAAATTTACAAGTTCTGTAAATAGAAATAATGCAGGGTGGAGGTGAGAGTGAAGGTGACTGGAGTGATTCATCACACAGAACTTTTCTGATGAGAAGACATCAAAGCACATGGGAGGAGCTGAGGGAGACAGTCCTGAGAAAGTCAAGGCAGATGCTGAGCCCTCTCTACGTAACAGTAAGCACTGTGGTCATAAAGCAGGAGTGGGTTTGTCATGTGTGAGAAATAAAAGACAGGCTTTTGTGGAAGGAACATGGAGATTAAGAGGATAAATGTACAGGATTAATGATACTGAGATGATACTCAAATGCATCACAATGGGTATCCTATGCTGTAGGGAACAGTAAAGATTTTCTTATATTCTGGAGAAGAATGAAAACCAATGAAAGATGTTTCTGTTGTTGATTTTTTTTACGTGCTTTTTTCTCTTGGTTTTACTAGCGATGTAGTTTGGTACAACTTAACTTTTAAATGACTATGGGGTTGTCTATGTGAAGAAAAACTACACACAAAAAAACAATTTTTTTTTACTGCAATAACCCAGACAGTGAGAGAAGGAAGATAGTAATTTACATAAAGAAGATACACTAGAGTAAAAGAAAGAATATAGATCCTGTGATCATTGTTCTGTGAGAAAGGGCACAGGAGACACAAAATTTTCAGCTGGATAACCAAACTCAGAGTCCAGGGTTTACTGCTGCTGATACATGGCTGAAAGAATCAATCAGAAGTATAGTTCTGTCTTATACGAGATTGCCCAGGAATTGAGTGCAAGCAAGCTAGAAAAACATAGTCTGACATGTAGGATACCCAGCATTTAGAGATGTTGGAAGAATGAGGAACCTCAGAGAATGGATGTGAGGAGAATTACTGTTGGAGATGAGAAGAAAGCCAAGTATGTAAGAATCCAGCAGCTGCCAGAGATCAAGGGTGATGTCCACATGAAGATTCATGGCACAGGTCAAGGACCCTTGATATGTGAAGGTCATAGTAACTGAGAACTGATGTCAGATTGGGAGATGTGGAGATCATCAGGGACCAGCACAGAGCACAGAATCCAAAGGATGATGAGTAGGAAAAAAAATGAGTAGTTATTCAAATGAAGTCACATGCTACTCATGAGGATGTATACAATAAAGACCCTAACAGTTGGAAAGCTAAAGAATGTAATACACAAAATAGTATGTCTGTAGACAAGGTAGGCAGTGGTCTGGGAAAAGAGAAGAGAAGCAAGTGAAACCAAGTTGGTGATGCAACGCTTAAATACTAAGTATGCTTATGACACTTCTTAATGTAAGTTGTGTCACTTTTAGGCTTGTGATGGAAGCAAAGCCAACAACTGACACTTATACATGGGGAATGAATGTTAGAACCAGAGACTACAGGGTCTTCCTTTCGGGAAATTGAAAGAAATAGATTAGTGGTTACAAGTTCTATAAATTAAAGTCTTTTTGCTTTCCCTTGAAGAGGCATGTTATTATCTTTGCTAGTAGGAATAAGGCTATACTAATGAGAGAATGGAAAGCTGCTGAAACAGGACTCATGGCTGGTGGAATTAGAGCGGGTGTTTCCTGAATTCTAGTCCAGTGCATTTAGGACTCATACTGTCTACCTTCCGTTCATCTGTAACTGTTGGACTTTCTGCTTCAGTTGAAGACTCTCTAAGATCATAGTCATCAGATACAAATTCATACACTCCTTTTAGTAAATTCAGGATATAAAGAGAAAGAAATGTTTTCTCATGATTTTGGTGTATCATTTCTAGAAGTATTTTTGAAAGTTCTTCCTTGAATGGTAGTCATTAATTGGCAAGCCCCAGTCGCATGTCTAAACCTGGAGCTAAGCAGTGCCGTTTTCTGACATTTAGATTACTCATGCTAATGTAATAAATTGACCCAGTTGACTATAATTATTAACCAATTCCCAAACCAGAAATAACTCAGAACTTAGAAAACAATACACAGTCATAACAGATATGTCTGGAGGATGAAAAAGACATTGGGTCAGTTCTTAGAGAGATGTGACATTTCCTGCCTTCCACATTATGTGCAGCTGGGCCTTTGTATCTCAGGATGTATTCTGGTTCTATAGATGCAACCAATTGCAACTGAAAACACGTTAAATTGTGAACACGTGTAGACTATTTTATTTCTTCTCACTAGTCTCTTAACAATTTAGCATAGCCATTATTTACCTGTGATTTGCATTGTATCAATATTATAAGTAATCTACAGATCATTTAAAGTTTACAGGAGAACATGTACTGATTGAATGAAAATGCTGATGTTATTTTACACAAAGCTTGTTTTAGACTCTGGGGACAGTGCTATACCAAGTCCATGTATAGTTACCATGGAAAAGTATACTTTTATTCTCAGCTTATTTTTGCTTTTCTTCAGCAAAGAGAATAATAAATTAATCCAGAAGGATTAATTTTTATCATTTGAAACTTTGGTGTACATAGGAATGGGTCACAACAAAGCTGTGCATTTCCAAAAACTGGAGAATAATAAGAAATTTGTTTCAGAATGTAAATGTCAGGGGAGAAGGATAGATATAATTTGAAACAATTCAGATTCTCATTTGGCCAGGACAGAGAAATGATGTGATTTCAATTGCTACCTGAAACAGTATCTTAGAAAGTTACTTTTCTTGAAAGATGAATCTATATCTATATCTATATATAGAGAGATGCATAGATAACAAATAAGTAATTTCATCTAGTATTATATTTGATTGAAAATTTTTAATGTCATATGAATTCTGATTAATTATTGGCACAAGAGCAAAACAGGATGTTTTTGTTTTGAGAGAAGTCAGATCCAAGCATCCTGTAAAGTACCCTATGATATGATCCAAATGGTATCTATTTGCCCAGACTGCAGGTCAGTATGGTTACGATTAATATGGATTTGGAAGCTGGCCCAGGAAATGCGATTCTCCTTTGTAAGCTTTACCTTCAGGTCTTAGAGCCTACTTCCCCAACACTACTTGAGTCTTATACAATTACATCCATAGCCACTGGAACACCCACACAGCTTTCTTTGTATTTTCGTAATTTGCTAGCAATTTAATAGCCATAGGCTGTCAGGAAAGCTTCTAGCATTCCTTATCCCCCATGCTTTGCTCAGGCACCCACTCTTTATCTCTGCTTTTCCTGCTTTCTCCTACATCCCTTCTTTCGAACACCACTTCCTCCACAAGTGCATTCACATTAACACATTGCGTCTTGACAAAAGTTTTGAAGCACATAGCAGCAGCAAGGGACTGAGTAGAAACATGTCTGCAGCAACATAGAGAAAGGGATTCCCAGTCACTCCTGGGAAGTAGGTTGGCTAACTAAGATTGTCACTAAGTTTTACTTGCAAATCATGGGAGTGTTTTGAACTGTGAAGATCAGCCGCTAGGTCGACGGCAAGATCTGTGAATTGGACAGTGATGTTATTAGTGTAAATAGAAAATGGATGGAGGAGTCAAATGCTTCCTGCTTCTGCAATGTTCTGCAGCCTGCCACACATACTACAGGTGCTCTTGGAGACGGAGCTGATGGCCCTGCTGGGCGCACTGTAAACAATTACTATAGGAACTCCCTTTAGTTTTCCTTGACCCTTCCTGTGGTTCTCTTTGTGAAAACCTTCATTAAATGCCAAAGGCGGTACTCTAATATATCTAGTTCCTGTCCTTAGCAAAGATTCATTTATTTTTCCAATAGCAGTTTCCATAATAATATGCAAGTAGGAGAAGAGGCGGAAAGGGGAGGAGAAATGAAACAACAGAAAGGTCACAAATTTTAAGCTATATGGCTTTTTATTGTTATTTTTGAAGTGTGTTTAGCACAGAGACAAATTGTACATTTACTGCAAGTCACTGGGACCTAACGAGCTCCTAATGTGTCCCATACTTCAAGGTTTTGTAGAGCAGGCAAGTAACTTAGCAACCACAGCTAAACCTTGACAGGAATAATCATTATTTGTGTTGCAGCTTCAGGCTTCCCCACTGTAGGTTTCTTCCTATTTTTTCTTTATTTTCTTTTCTTTTTTTTTTCTGTCCTGTTTTTTTTCTTACTCCAGATCAAGGAAGAACAGCTAGGCTGGAAAGGTAGAACTTTTCTCCTGTTGCTTCAGGCCATGAGTGGACTCTGGAGCACAGACATGAAAGTAAGAGTGGCTTTCCTTAGTCACTCTGAAACAAATGTGCAAAGCGCAGGCGTGATCGTGCCAGGGGCAAACCAGGATGTATATGACATAAACTAAAAACCAGGGACTGCTGAGTTTGTAAATTTAACCCTTGTGGGTTTTTCAATTGAAAAGTTAACATGAAACTTTTGATATCCAAAATGGTCTGATTCTGATGAGATGGGATTTTGCAGTGGTAACTGGTAGGTGCAAGCTACATAGTTAGGAAACATGCCTTTGTCTCTATTTAAGTTCTTCTTTGCAGCCCATGTGAATTTTCTACTAAAGTACTAAATGAATAAGCACTTCATTAGAAATGTTATTTCTCCTTTGTCTTAAAAAAAAAACACACCACAAGGACATCTCCTCATCTATGTTCACAGCAGCCTTATTTGTTATAGCTAGAAACTGGAAACAACCCAGATGTCCCTCAACAGATGAATGGATAAAAAAAAAAAATCTGTGGTACATTTACACAATTGAATACTACTACTCAGCTATCAGAAACAATGAAATCATGCAATTTGCACCAAATGGATGGAACTAGAAAAGCTCATCCTGAGTGAACTAACCCAGACTCAGAAAGATGCACATAGCATCTATTCACTTATAAGTGGATTTTAGCCATATAATACAGGATAACTATTGTATAACCAACACACCAAAAGGAACAGAAACATAGATTTGTTGATGAGACCCTTTGCCCTAGTGGTGCTGCTATGTAGGCCCCCAGTATATGAGGAGGCTCTTGGCCCTCATGTGACTGCTGAACTGGGGTGGGGGACTGATGTGTGGGGACAGCCCACTCTGGAGGAGTAGGAAGGGAGGGTGGGAGGGTGAAACTGGGAGGGGGAGGGGAGCACTGTGATGGAGATGTGGCTTGAAGAAGTGAATAAACACTAAAAACAAAAACAACAAGAACAACAACAAAATATTGGTCTTTCAGATAAATATATAACGATTAAAAGCCTAAGACCAGAAAATCCAATTTGTATTTGGTAAGTGTGACCAGAATGAAGAACTCTAAAGACTGCAGGAAGAAACATAAGTATAATCTGTTTATGGTTTCCACAGAATTGAAGATGTTAAGACCCGTGTAGGAAGCTTACACAGGTGTTACTGTCAAGGAGATAGTGACAATGATAAGAAGGTAATGAAGTAGATCAATGTCTGATTCGACAGTTTATTCCATGTGCCAAAGAAGGTCAGAATCAAAAGGACAAATTGTTCTATTTGATTGGGTCTTGTTAATTCAAGAAACTAAAATGAACACTTCTTAGTTTATAGTTATTTAAAAAAAATATGTATACTATGATATTGTGAGAACTCAAAATCATTGAGCAATATAACTCTGTCTGCCTTTAACCAGCCATGTGACTGCCGATCAATCACTCAAGACCTCACAACCTTCCTTACATTTAGGGGACCTAGACAATCCCTGCAGCTTAACATATACTGAAAACGAGCAAGAGGGCAGCATAACCCACAGCCCTGTAGTCTGTACTAAACTATCTTAAAAATAAATGCTAATTATTTCTTCTTTTTTTCCTAAAAAAAAAAGAGAATAATTGTAATTGTTTTCAACACAAAAAGACACTCCTGGGACCTTGTTAGTTTATTCATTGTAAGTTATCTACTAATAATTTAAAGAATACATACTTTGTAAATTTTGTTTATAAAAATGACTGTTGTAGATTCTAGGGGGAAAAAAAACCTTTGATGAATGCTTAGGATCCATTTTCCATATATTAGTTTTGGAGCAATCTATTCACTCCCACCTAATTATGTGTTTGAGTGATGGTTAAATAAAGAGTTGATAGGTAGGACTTCTTTCCTTGTGGATGTAACACACATATGCAGGTGGTGGAGATAAAAGATGGGAGATAGAAGATACACAAAGAATACTCTTTAAACCTTTTGGATATATGTATTGTATGAAGTAGGAGAGAAAATTTAGATAAATACAGAAAATGTAAACTCTTTAAATAATCCTACTGGAGGATAATGTAAACCTATGCATGACTTCAAGAACACACATTGGTACAACAACACAGAAGCCTCAACCAAAATTGCTTTCCAGTTGGAACCTGCTTAACCAATTTACATCTCCCATTTTCTAGGTACAAATTGAATAGTTGTGTAATTTCTAAGTAGCCATATTTTGCAGTTCTGTAGAGTGGATATTGCCAAAGTAGACTACAAAAATGGTTGTATACACTAAAATACTGAGGTGCCATTCACATCCATTATGCTGGAATTGATATCATTTTAGTACACAAAGGGCAGGGCTGGTACATTCACTTCTTTTTGTTTTGTTTTATTGTGTTCTTTGTTTTTCAAGACAGAGTTTCTCTGTAATAGTTCTGGCTGTTCTGGACTTGCTTTGTAGACCAGCCTGGCTGTGAACTCACAGAGATCTGCTTACCTCTGCCTCCCTAGTGCTGGGATTAAAGGCGTGCACCACCATGCCCAGTTGTACATTCACTTCTTTATGCAAACATTTTTTTCTCAGATAAATGGGGAGTTTCCTCTCTAAATAATGGTTAGAGAACCAGGTTCACATATCAAATGACCAAGACTCAGTCTCAAAGCCACAGTCCAGTCTCTATTCAGTGACTGTGTGACATTCTGCTACCACAGGAAGAGGAAGAGCTAAGAAAAAAAAAAAAAAAGCATTTGTTGGAAGGGGAAGAAACTGACAACATTCAATAGAGTTGTATAAGAAACAATGACTTTTTCTCAAATTCATCTATATTCCAAGTCACAGCCCAAGGAAACATTATCAGTAATACATGGATCAGATCCAGTGCAGGCAAAAAGAAGAAATGTGCAGGAAATCTTAAAAAGATTGGAGTTCATGTTTATGTGCCCAGATTTATCCCATGTGAAAAATTGTTTTGAGTTCCATAATAAGAAAATTCAGCACTTTCTAACATGGGATGCTTTATATTCATAGTCTAAAAGAAATTGACCAGTTTTTTCCTGCCATGTTTTTTTTTTTTTTTCTCTTTATCCAGGTCAGATTGTGGGAACACAGTAATATACTTTCTTCTCTTGGATTTCCTGTGTAATATGACAAGAACGTGAACAAAAAGTGCTATGAATTTTTATGAGGTGAAATAAATATATTTATCCTGCATTAGAAAGATTGTTTTTGTTTATCACCCATAGGTTATGTGTGAGAATGGGACTGGCTAGGACTATGCTCCTCTAAGACAATGCTCAAATTATATCCATTAAGAAATATGAACTTAATGCTATTTGTGGTTATACATTTTACATTTACTTACTTTAGAGAAGATACCTAAGGAAGTCACAGAACATTTCAAAAGGTAACATTAACTCTGTGCTTCCATTGATGGAGGGAAAACATTGAGTTATACATAAAAAAAACGCATCTCAAAAGATACACAGACACTCATGGTAAAGACGAATTTAATGCATCTCATTAACTTGGATTTTTTTTTATATAACAGTCTTTTTGGTTCTGTACGAACAACACATTTCTCTTTGTATTGGGGAACTTGCCATCTCACCTTAAACCATAGACACCTCGGTTGAAAATATTTAGCTCAATCTAACTTGAAAATTATGAGAGGAACACTGTAAAGACAAGAGAAATTATACCATCTTTCAGAATGCCTGGATTTGGTCTTGGCTCTGCTGTTTATTCAATGTTTAGTAATACAATCCGGACGGAAGGTCACAGTCTTAAGTGCACGGGAGGAGGGGGTTCCTATCAGGTGTGAAAGCAAACATGAAGCACATCATTTTCTGAAACACTGTGGGTCTCAGTTGCCCTCACTGAATAGCCACAAAGCACAGACTGCCCTGGCCACTTGCTACTTTTCTCTAGAAGCCAGCGCTTGGTCTCTTTCTGCCTTGTTCTACGGTGTATTTTCTGAGGTCCTCTCTTTCAGGCTTCCTTCCTGGAGGTTTGCTTCGTGACAAGAATTTACTTATTGAAGGCTACAAGGCATAAATGCCCAAGTAATTCCTAAAATATCTCTCTGCTTGGAGCAGGATGTGAGGCATTGGCTCCAGCTCTGTGAGGTAATTTCTCCTTGATGTTAATTTACCATGGAGCAAGTAAGGAGAAACACCCAGATTCCATTAGGAATTTGACTCCTAAGCTATTCCCCTAGTCACCCTAGCTATTCCCTAGGTATTCCCTAGCTATTCCCTATCTATTCCCCTAGTCACCCTAGCTGAGGGGTACTAACCACATCCCAACTGTATTACCATCTAGTCAGTTTATCATCCTGTTCAACTCTTTTTCTGTCTATAACAAGTATCATCAATTTCCTCCATCTGAACTAATGCAAGGTTTTCAGTTATTTTGAAGGAACACTTCAATGTTAAATAATGAAAAGTTTATGACTTTATAGAATTACAAAATGGAAGAATGATCAGTATGGAATCCAAATCTGTGAATTAAATAGCTAAGGGACCATGAGGGAAAGTTATTTTATCTCTTTAACTAAATTATTGGAATAATAATACTTACGTTGCAAGATGTTTCTAAGGATTAAATGAGAAAGCACATGCACAATGGTGCCTGGCACATGTTAAGTGTCCAATAAATGCTAATTTCATTCCTTTTATTTACTATTCAAGAAGAGAAACAGGGCCATCTTACAATAATTATAAAACAATTCAAACCTACGTTGGAACAGCAGTGCAGAGAATTACTGAACCTGAACCTGACTTCAGGTAGCTACAATCCTAAACCAAATCAGGTCTCCTTCTGTGGTAGAAATGCCCATGTTTGCTATCTAGAACCTTTATAACAAAATAGCTGGGGGTGAGGGGGCTGAAACAACAGATGGTTCTGTTCTTGTGTTCTGGGATACTAGAAGAGCATGAGCCACCAGACAGTGAACTTAATTTCAGGTAGGAGCCCTCTTCTTGTCTCATAGACAGCCATCTTTGTGTTATGTTTCCCCTGGCTTTCTTAAGTGTGTACATGGAATGGGGGCAGTTGTACATAAGTGTGTGTGTGTGTGTGTGTGTGTGTGTGTGCACATGTGCATGTGTGCATGTGTGTGTGTTGGCATGTCTTCTAAAAGCATTAATCTTTATTTTCCTTAGAAGAGGCATACACTTTATTATGTGATGAATTGAGAAAAGCTTTATTTGTAAAATAAGACAATTCAAAATTAGTCCAATGAGCAAAAAGCAAATTATAAACACGAGGAGCAAGTGTGAAGGGAAAAGAATTCAGAGGTAGTAAAATTAACCACATATTTACATAACCAGCACAATTTCCTTGTGACTATGTACCAATCTTTTCATAACCTTTCCTCTGTTGTTACACTCCTACAGACTACCCCTGTTAGTATGAACGGTACTACAATGAACATTGATGTATAAAACCTCAGTGATAAGTTAATCCTAAGTCCTGGGTAATAAGTACTGAGGCATGGTCATATAACAGATTCATTTTCAGAAATTTTATTTTAAAAGTTTTAATTTAAAGTATTTCCCTTTATTTTCTACCTCCAAACCTTCTCAAATATCCCCTCTCACTTATTCTCACTCTCTTAAATTCATGTCCTTTGTTCCCTCTCTTTAAAATTATTGTTATACTTACACACACACACCTAACAATATTAATAGTCCTTAATATATAAATTCAATCTGCTTAGTCTGTTTCCTGCCCTTGTATGTTTGTGACTTCAGAGCCGACAACTTGGTATTGGATAACTGAGTGGCAAGCTCATCCATGGCAAATACTATTTCTTATGCTCTCACTATGATCAGCAGCTTAGAAGTGCTCCCTTTGTCCACAGCTCTCAGTACTTTTTGTTGTTTGTTTCCGTAATGACTGATACTGTGATTGAGTTTACTTAATAAACATTGATAGTTGAATTTTATTTCTAATGATTTAATTTTCCTATACTCTCTGGATTAATATTTATATTTCGCTGCATTTAAACTACTTTAAAGAAAATCTAGTTGATTTTGGGGCAGAATTAACTTCCTGCTTTGTAACAATGAAGAAATGTCACAAGGAAATAATTCATCTGTCATAGAAAACTAATTTCTTAGTTTTGAAGGAAATGGTAGTACTCCTCGAATCTGCAACACAATCCATTATATCACATTTATTGAAAAAATAATTCTAGGATTGAAAAAATTGGTTTAGAAATCAACCACACACATAAGATACTGAGATCTAGAAGAATGTTCAGGGAGCATTTAGGGAAAGCCGTTTTTTTACAGGAAGTTCATGCCTGTACACTTAAAAATTAAAAATTACAAAATGTGCAACTTGAGGGTAGGAGATATTGCTCAGTGGTTAAGAGCACAGACTGTTCTTCTACAGGACCTTAGTGGATTCCCAGCACCCACATCATGGCTCACAAACTACCTGTACTACAGGTCCATTGGTTCTGATACCTTATGTCACCTTTTCAAGCATATGTAGCACAGACATACAGGAAAAACACATACACATGAAATAATAATAATAATAAAAGTAAATAAAATGCTCAACTTGTCCAGGTTATTGTTTCTTAACCTTTTTTTTTTTTTTGATTTTTCGAGACAGGGTTTCTCTGTGTAGCCCTGGTTGTCCTCAACTCATTTTGTAGACCAGGCTGGCCTTGAACTCAGTCAGAGATCTGCCTGACTCTACCTCCTGAGTGCTGGTTTTAAAGGCATGGGCCACCACAACTGGCAATTACAGACAGCTGTGAACTGCCATGTGGGTGATGGGATTTGAACCCCGGGTCCTTTGGAAGAACAATCAGCGCTCTTACTGCTGAGCCATCCCTTCGGCCACCCTTCTTAATTTCTTAAAAAGGTTTTGAACTCCATTTTATAATAAAATGTAAATGAATGGTATTTGTACTAATTTAATTAATTTCATTTTAAATTTCTAATGTATGAAATAGCACAGTTTTTCTAATTACAAATGCTTACATCATAAAATATGGTATTTTCCATAAGTACAAGACTTCAAAGGGTCAAAGAGAATCTTGGGAAGTATTGACACAAATTGCCTTTCTATATTTACCCAGGGGCCATGAAATTCTTGGTCAAATTTTCAGTGGATACTCAGAGAAAAAGTGTCAGTAATTCTTAAATCAAACAATCTAAAATATGATGTCAGTGGTTAGCCAGGAATAATAAGTTTCTTGGATGTTTGTTTAAAGTTTTGTATTGGATTTCCACAGTCATCTCCCTGAAAAAGAAAATATAAGGACACTGGGCATTCCAACTGACTCTGAAAAGTTGGTAGGAAATAACATTTTTATGCCAAATAAGTTTGAAAGGTGTCATTGAGCTCTTCAAACTAGCCTACTAATTGCACGGTATTCTCATATTTTCAGCAGGAAAAAAATGAAATCAAGGCTTAATAAAGCTCATATTTCAAAATATCTCAGTACTCTAGAAAAAGATGCCTTCTTTAATAAGTAACCATGTTTTTAATAATCTAGCAAATGGCCTATATATTAACATCTATGTATGAAGATATTGATTGCACCTGTTACCTATAATGGTGGACAATTAGAAACATGCAGGTATTGTATAAAGTGGGAACTATGTGATTAGGGTGCATCCTTCTTCCTCAGCTAGTTCAGACAGACATAGTGACTAATAAATAATATAAATGTATTTTCCTCTGTTTTAGAAAATGTAGGTCTGAGTTCTGGCTGTTGTCATGGTGAGGCTCTGGGAAGAGCCTGCTCAGGTTGTGTGCTACTGCCTTATCATCAAATCTTCCCAAGGTGGAAGGGAAGAGAACTGTCTAGGCATCTATTACTATGGACATTGATCTCAGTAAAAAGAACTCCTACTTTCTGAGTAATTTCCTTCTATAGGCTTTCAAGTCCAAACAATTTAAATGAGAACATAAGGTTTCAAATATCATATTGAAAGGGACATGGATAATCAGTCTGTCATGTCAACACAATGGTAACTTTACTCATATTTAAAAATAAGTCTTAAGATAATTAAAAATATATTCATCAGAAGTCATAGTAGAAAGGAATATTTAATTCTTATAGGAGAATTTTCAGTTTTTCCTTATTGTCTATCACTTATGTGTTTGTTACATTAGTTACTGGAATAATGAATAGGCAACTTTACCCATATCCCCATCTTCTACATACTCCCTGTGTCCCTCATGAAGAGATAGCTGTAATTCCCTCTCCAAGGACACTGCCCCTCCTCCAGTACTCTCACCGTTATACTCATTTGATATAAAGGGCTGTAGCTCAGTAGTAGAGAATCTGCGAACACTGGGGCAGTGCTTACACTTTGGGGTTACTATATGACCAATCCGTGCTTGACATATACCTGTGTTCTCTTTAAGAAAAGAGATATTGCCTTCTGAAAGTCAGGACCCACAGCCTACAGAAAGGACAGACTTCTAAAAGTCAGACAGTCACAGCCAACTTCACCTCTGTGCATTCTGCCTGGGAAAGCTATTGTCTCTCTCTGTTGTCCTATAAACTGAGTTTAGTGTAAAGATTCAATGAATATGTATGTCACTTAGAGCAATGCCTGACAGATCACAATGAATAAATGTTAGCTGTTACAACTATCATTACTAACTGAAGAGCTTCATAGCCACCATCCATCTCACCTTTATGGCCATTATTTTATGATAAGATTTCATATGTTCAGGACTAATATTTTATTTTATTTTTGATCAGAGGGATAATATTGACTAATGAATCAAGGAACATACTTTATAGGCAGAAAAGAATATTTGGGAAATATTTAACACATCTGTGTTTCACGCAAAGTTGTTCAAAGACCTTAAATTAAATAAACTGTACAGTTAGTGCTTGGTCAACAGGAAATAATGATCACATGACTTGTTCCTAGTCCAAGTAGACACCACACACTCTTGACAACAAGATAGTTGTGAAAAAGAAGTTTGGATAGTGCTAGATGGGGGGATACTATTGGGAATACTGTGTTTATGAGGTAAAACAGGAAAAAGTCTCTCTAATCTATCACTATGAAATCTAAATGAGACAATTTCACTTCTCATTTAAAAACTTTGTTAAATCTACCAGATGGAGCTATTAGTACAATGGACATATGCTCCTCCATCGAGAAATTATTTTAAATATCATATGTAAATTAAAATATTTCACGTTTCAGACATGTTGTAATTCATGAAGCTGTTTACATGTTGCAATAAAGTCAAATCTTAGTTTCAGAATCTTGAGCTATTATTTAACAAACATCTCTGAATAAATTTGTGTTGGAGGTACATCATTCTTTATTTGCTAATTACCAAAGGTTAGGCTAGCTAACCCTGGCTTTACAGGGAACAGCATTCCTTTTTTTCTTTGTA
The DNA here is from genome assembly GCA_907164525.1 of Lophiomys imhausi. Lineage (NCBI taxonomy): Eukaryota > Metazoa > Chordata > Mammalia > Rodentia > Muridae > Lophiomys > Lophiomys imhausi. The sequence continues at coordinate 5,799,841 of CAJQZJ010031868.1, forward strand.
TTTGGTTGTTAAAATTCTTTCTACCAATGTGCAAATAACTATGTATGGAAGTAAATCTCTGTTAAAAAAAATTCTAAACCTAAAATCAAGAGGATTCTATGGCTTTGATTATTCTTTATGTTTGTGAAGCCTTGAAATTGTTTAGGGAATTTTATTATGCATTTCAAACTGCATGCTTAATATTTCCAACCGTGAAATGGTAATAGAGAATTTATTCCCAAACTTGCAAATGAAACTCAGAGAAGTTCACAAAGGTCATTGCTCTGGAGAACATTATTTGAATTCAAAATGACATTGTTAAATTGTGGAAACAGTCAGAAATCAAGGAAATGAAGCTTCACAGGGAGGGGTGGAGCTTGTGAAGTAAAAAAAAAGTGAAGTGGCACAATTACAGACAGGGAAATTCTGCAGGAAAATGCCATGTGCTCATCTCAGAAATCATAATCTACATATCAGCTGGCCTGGATAACAAATGAGCCTCATTTTATCTTTTGTTTCTACTAGAATATGTAAGTTCGTGCCTATGAGGCTGTTTGTTTTTTCTCTTTCTTTTTTTATTTTGTATCTTTCTTAGTTTTCTGGTACACCTCTTACCTGCACCCTCTAGCTTTTTTATCCCCCAGATCTTTCTTTGGCTGAGTCACCTGTTTGATCCTGACATTCCTGACAAAGTAATAAATAAAGAACCGGAGTCTACCTGAACTGTATCTTGACATATTTGGGGAATCAGACTGATTCAAGTTTTGAAAATCTCAGTCTTAGGTCCTTGAGGAGGTGTGAGACAGGCATCTTTCAGCAAGATTTTCAAGGCAAGTACCAATGCACCCACACGGTAGTCTAAAGAAGCCTAAAGACAGTATAAGGACAGAGGCCAATGAATCAGCAACTATAAATAAGAAATAGCACCAAGTCTCTCTGGGACTTTGAATGGGGACCTTGATTCCTTGGATAGCTGTAGAAAACACAGATGTGATTTCTGCTGGTCATCTAGTGATTTCATATTTCACTTTACGAGACACAACCAAACAGTTCTCACAAATGGCTGTGGCATTTTAGGTACTCCAGCATTATGACGTTAGTTACTCTGCATCCTCCATCATTTTGCATTGTCTTACTTTCTTAAACCCTAGACACTCTAAGTATCAACATCTCCCTGAAGTTCGGATTTGGATTCTGAAAATTTTTTCTGGTCTCAGTTATCAGATGACTGATGAGGTGAAGATCACTCACACTCTTAGTAGCCATTTATATACCTTCCATTGTAAACTGTTCAACAATTTTGCTAATTTCAATTAAATTTTAAAATGTTTATTAGTAATTTTACAAGCTCTATTTATACTCTCCATACAATTTTTTTTTACAGAAATATACTTTAAATATTTCTTACAAACTGTGGGTGGCTTAATTTGTTTTCTTTTCTTTTTAAAAAGATTTTATTTATTTTTATTTTATGAGTTTGAGTGTTTTCATTGTAAGTATGTTGGTGCACCATGTGCATGTCTGGTGTCCACAAAGGCCAAAAGAAGGAGGGGTTTATATCCTTTAGAACTGATGGTTGTAGGTCATCATGTGGGTATGGGACAAAGACCCTGGATGCTCTGGAAGGGTAATATCCTTTAGAACTGATGGTTGTAGGTCATCATGTGGGTATGGGAGAAAGACCCTGGATCCTCTGGAAGAGTAATATCCTTTAGAACTGATGGTTGTAGGTCATCATGTGGGTATGG
>CAJQZJ010031868.1:5801967-5815516 GCA_907164525.1 Lophiomys imhausi
TCATCATGTGGGTATGGGAGAAAGACCCTGGATGCTCTGGAAGGGTAGTATCCTTTAGTACTGATGGCTGTAGGTCATCATGTGGGTATGGGAGAAAGACCCTGGATGCTCTGGAAGGGTAGCAAGCACTAGCAATTGCTGGGCCACTTCTCTATCCATATTTTTTTTTCTTTTTAAAAAAAGTTTATATGTTTTACTTCTTCAAGTTACACTTCAATTGAAATCCCCTCCCTTCCCCTTGCTCCGGTCCCACCCTCTTCTTCCTCACATCCCCACCCATCTGCTTTTTTTTTTTTTAAGTTTAAGGTATATCTTCTTCCCAAACAGCTCCCCTTTCAGTCTAACAAATGTCTCTTTCTCTTATAACAACAAATACAATGCAAAACAACAAGAATAATTAGGCCACAATCATGAAAAGTATAAGGCTAGTATACATTCCAATGTCCAGTCCATATGTATTTGGCAATTGACTTTAACATTCTACTATCTAACCATCTCCATGAGTTTAAAGTTCTATATCCAACTCAGCTTCCATCATAACTTACACCACCAACTTAAAAACATCTACTTAGATCCAGAACACCCTCTTAATTCCTAAACAACTCAAAATTCAACTATGAGACTTTAACTATCAAGTCTTCAACCACATCAGAGACCTGAGAAGGATAAATATATCTGATTATACAGGAAGTGAAGGGCCAGCAATTACTGGGCCACCTCTCTATCCCTATTTTTTCTTAATGTTGAATTTTGTTATGTACATGTAATGTTAATGACACAAACTTATAAGATTTTAATTTTTAATTAGGGTTATTAATATGGGTATTTCATCCAAAAAGAAAATCTTTAACTTCTACAATTTTAACATTTTTTTATTTTATATTTTTCTCAAGTGTGTTATGGGTTTCGTTTTTATGTTGAAAGTGTGAAATTTCAAATTGATTTCATGGCATAGAATAAAGTGTAAATAGAATTTGGGCAAATAGAAGTTGTCTTTTCCTAGTGTACAAATAATGAGGGCAGTTCTTCATCTCAGATAGTGTCTCCACCATGAGGCTCTAGACTCGCACAATGACTAGATGATCCCAAAGACACTCAGAATTACACCAGGCACTGAAATGGGTGAATTGAAAAGCAAGTACTGATGTGCCCATATAAGAGAAGACTTTTTATCAGGAAAACTGAGATATTAGTATCAACAACATCACTATTCTAAATATTGGTATGCTGAGAAAAAAGGCAGGAAATAATGCATACTAGGAATTTTACTTATATAAAACTCTGAAAACCACTCTATAAGGCCATAGAATGTTTTAGTGATATCTGGGAGTGAGCTGTTGATGTGTGAAGTGTTACTCGTCACCACAGAATACTTCTAGAACATGATAGAATTGCCTAACTTGACTCTGGTTAGAATTTCAAGGCTACACACATATGCTCAAACTGACAAATATTATAAACTGTCAAGCTATGATACTCGAAGAAAAAGGTGACGGATTTGAGAGGGAATTGGGGGAAATAGGAGGAACTGGAGTTTGGAAACAGGAATATAAATGATGTGAATACAGTCCACATGTAGGAAATCTCAAAAGCATTTTAGACTAAGTTTCAAAGACATGTGACACTTCTGCCCTGCAAGTGTCTGTGTAGCTATAGATCAGTGCAGCTCTCACACCACATCAGAAATTTCCTCTGTACTTTGGAGAGTGGTTAACACACAGATTTGCAAGTGCTCGGAGTGCCAAGAATGAGGGGCAGTGTAGTGCTCATCTCCAAGTGTGTATCAGATCCTCCTTCCTCAGGGCTCATCATAAAAGATGGAGAAGGAAGGGTGTAAGAGCCAGACGATGAGAAGGACTGGCGTGAAGCAGGATCTTCTGATCGTGACAGGACTCCTAGTCTCGTGAGCTCAGAACAGCAGGGCTTTCCTGAACAAGTTCAAGCCAGTCATCATTCCACCATGGGGTAGGGGCCTCAAACCCCCCGCCCGCGTCCGTAGATGTGGAGCTAGCGATAGGTTGAGGACTTCTGTGAAAGTGGAAATCAGTTTTATCTACACATATGACCTCTGACAGGGTAACGTGCTCCAGGGAATGACACCACACCCACAAGCACACGAGGAGCGTAAATTATATTTAGTGGGTTAGGAAGAATAAAACATGAATTTGGAAGGGGTGCAGAGGTATGTGGGTTGAGTCTGGGAGGAGTTATGGTGAGAAGTGGAGGTGAATATGGTGAATAGGATATATATATATATATTTGCATAAATGTATGGAATTTTCAAAGAATTCATAAAAGTTTTATATAATTCAAAAATATAACACTTTTACTTTAATAAAGTTAGTTTGATGTGAGTTTAGAAGTTTCTATCTTTAGAATGTTAGTAAGAAAAATGGAACAATATATTATAAAACTGATTTATAAAAAACATTCATTGCTACCTTACTAATTAAGCTCTAATATTAGAAACAAGTCAAGAGATCATTGGTTGAATAATGAGTGAGTAGTGTGTTCATATAATAATATTCATAACTCACAAGAAGGAGGCTTGATGATACATAACAACATTACTGTCATGAACCATGTCATGGGCCAAAATTTTTCAGTATCTGTCATCTCCTCCCCAGAATCCCATCTTGTATGATTTAGCTGATATAAAACCCAGACCCAGAAAAAAAATGATCTATTCAAATCTGTATCAGAAATTTCAAAATGCTCAACTCTTGTGCGAAGGGTAGAAAGCATCGGATTTCTCAGTGTTTATGATAAAGTTACATATCGAGTTCAGAGTGAAAGTTACCTAGGTATATAACTTAACATTTGTCAAACTGTTTGTCACACACAGCAGAACTGTGAGTTTTTGCCATATCAAGCAAAAATAATGATTGGAAGGCAAGAGGTGGGAAGAGGGCATTACAGGAAAACCATTCCTTCAGCTCAGCCTCTGGGTTCTCTACATAGGCTCCTCGAGACTTATTCAGATTCTGCATTTTAATATATGTAGTGTACAGGTAGACAGAAAGATTGAATATCATTATGTCTTTATAGAATTACCAAGTTGCCTTTTTTTGGTTTCATAAATGATACTTTAAATAGTTAAGTGTATTTCAGGGTACTCTAATATTTGATGAGAAAAATTTCTTCTATATGAAAGAATTATGGGTAGGAAATAGAATAATGGAACTTGAAATTACTACTTTGAAAGTTTTAATGAAATAATGGTTCTATACAGTGCTCATTAGTAGCTAAGAGGACTAATAGGTTGAATACCAATGAGAAAGTTTGCAGTGGAGATGTGTAGCCTCAACTTCACCTAACCCACTGATCAATTTGGATAACTTCACATGTGATGACTAAGTATTTGAGTATTGCTTTCATATGGAATGAGATTGTAATGTGTCTGGCCTATAATATCCTTGAAGAAATAGTTAACTAGGAGGCTACTAATTGGGATGTGTTTCCAATATGAGGACCACTTAAACAATAACAAAGAAAAAGCTGTTAGCAGGGAATGCCACTTGGGCCAGAGCAATTGCCAAGTACGCACACAACCCAAAGGTTTGTTTCCTAGTATGAGAAACAAAAGACACAATGGGCAAAAATGAAAGGAGACAAGAAAAGGAAAGGAAGAAAAGAAAGAAAGTGAAAGAAAAGGAAGGAAAGAAGGAAGAAAGGAAAGAAAAGAATGAAGGAAGAAAACATGAAAATAGAAAGAAATAAAATATAAAACATAATCAGACAACTACACAATATGTAGGATTAGGATAAAATTCCTCAAACAAAGAGTCCCAGTTTCCCAACAAATAAAATGATTCAAGTGGATGGAAGAATTATATTTAGAAGAAAAATTAAAGACATCACAACCAAATTCAAATTTTACTCTTTCCTTTTTTGATCCCTTTGAGCTAGCCAACTATAGAAGAAGTGTGCTTAGGATAGTTAAGCAATTTATGTACTATCTGGTTACTTCTTTGTGGTGGGGGAGGGTTTTTTTCTGCTTATACTTCCACATCATTGTTTATCATCATAGGAAGTCAGGACAGGAACTCAAACAGGACAGAGAACTGAAGGCAGGAGATGATACAGAAGCCCTGAGGGGTGATGCTTACTGGGTTGTCCCTGAAGGTTTTCTCTCAGCCTTCTTTCTCATAGAAAGCAGGACCTGGTTTGCCCAAAGATGCCACCAAGCACATCGTGTCGGTCACTCCTCCCCCTCAATCACTAATTAGGAAAATGTCCTACAGGCTTGCCTACCACCTGATTTTTTTGAAGGCAATTTCTGAATTGGGATTCCATCCTCTCAGATGACATTAGCTTGTGTCAAGTTGACAAAAAACTATTCAGCACAATTGACCCCTTGTCAATTTGATATACAAACACATCACCATAAAGCTACAACTTTTTCATTCTCCTTCATTCCCATATCTCATATTAAAAACCTAAATAACTATAAAAGTCCCACAGTCTAAAAATTCAAACACATTGGAAGTTTAGTTTCTTTAAAATATCTAGTCTCTTTAAAAATCCCAATTCTCTGTAAAATATCAAAATCTATTTAAAAAAAAATATATATATGGTCTGTGAAAAGTGGGCTCCTATAAATTAATTAATTAATTAAGCACCTTCTTACTCCAGGGACAAAAACTAGGGCACAGTCACAATCTGAACAAGGAAAAACTGAACTCTAAACAGGTAAATAACTCAATGTTCAATATCTGGGAATCACTCCTGATCTTTTGGGCTCCTCCAAGTGGGTCACGTCTCCAGCTCCACCCTCTACAGTAAACAAAGTCTGTCCTCTAGGCTCTGGCTGGCTCCTCTCCACTGATGTTGCTATACTTGCTGGTCATCCCATGGTGCTGGCATCTCCAAAATGCTGGGGTCTTCTGATGCAGCTGGACTGCACTTTCACCATAGCCTCTCCTAGGCTCACTTCATTTAGCCAAGCCTCAGTTTCTCTGCATGACCCCTCAATCTAGGCCCTTAAACTCTTAATAAGGCCAAACATTCACCAGTGGCCTTCCTGTCCTCTAATGCTGCCAAGTTTCAGCTGCTCTCTAGGACCCTTTCACGCTTTCAAAACCAGCATGACTTGGATAATTCTTACACTTATAAGGTCGGCTACCAGCTTGAGGTATGATCTGCCTGTCTCCGGAACACAGCTACTGTGTGCTAACTCTGAGGAAACCCTTCCTAATGGATTTCATTTTAACAATGCTAGTCTCTTCTTGTTCTTGTTCTTCTTGTTCTTGTTCCTCTTGTTCTTGTTCTTGTTCTTGTTCTTCTTGTTCTTCTTGTTCTTGTTCTTGTTCTTGTTCTTCTTCTTCTTCTTCTTCTTCTTCTTCTCCTCCTCCTCCTCCTCCTCCTCCTCCTCCTCCTCCTCATCCTTCTTCCTTCTTCTTCTTCTTCTTCTTCTTCTTCTTCTTCTTCTTCTTCTTCTTCTTCTTCCTCCTCCTCCTCCTCCTCCTCCTCCTCCTCCTCCTTCTTCTTCTTCGTCTTTTTGATTATTTATAACTTTAAGTACTAGCCTCTTCTTAATCTTAATCATTGCTAATTTCTCAGCGCCAGATGACCAGCATTGAGTATCCCAGAAAAGTTAAGGTTTCATTTTAGTAGTTCTGGTATCTTGCTAAACACAACTTGTTTTCAATCCCAGCTAAACAGAACCACAGAATCTTAATTCAAAATAATAAATGCCACCTACCCACAGAGTAAAGTTTATGCTCTTCAAAAGAACTGTAATTGGTCAACAGCAGACAAAAAATGATCATCAGCATTCATCATCAGTGAGATTTATATCAAAACGATATTGAGATTTCATCATACCACTGTCAGAATGGCTAGTCCCAGGAACACAATAGACACTGGTGAGTATTCTAGAATAAAAGAAGTCATATGCACAGCTACTAGAAATGTAGTTAGTAAATTTATTATTAAAGTCACTATGGAGGTTTATCAAAGAACTACAAATACATTACTCAAGTGAACCATTTCTTGGTACATATCTGAAGTGATCAAAAGAAGCATAAAACATTGATATTTCATGTATGTATATTTTCACACTATTTATTATAGCCAAGTTTTTAGATCAGTCTAGGTTTGCATCAAAATATAAATGGATGAATAAAGTTGGGTCTGCATGGTGGAGTAATATTGAACCATACAGAAGAATGGTAACAAGCTCTTATCTTGAAAGTGAATGTAATTGGAAAACATTGGTTTAGTCATGCAAAGTTAGATTCAGAAAGACAAATGCTGCATGTTTCAAGAAGAATTGAGATTCTTCTTAAAGGGATGAGATAATGGAGTGGGGGGGCTATGTGGAAAGAAGAAGGGACCTGAGGAATGAAGGTGAGAACAAAGTGTAGTGTGGAATGAATATAATCAAAAAACATTCTTCTTTTAGTTCCCAAAGCAAGCCCAATTTGCAGCTCAAGAAACATAAGATAGCTATGAACTCAGACCAACATCTTTGTGGACCTTAACCTCATGTTCCAGTGTCAAAAGTCTGGACAGGTGGCATAGATCCTTATTACAAGTCTCAGCTCAGAAGATTTCTCTTGTGAGAGATCTTCCTGGCCACCTAATATGGTAACTCTGGTCCCTTCATTATATATAATCCCAGTATCACAGCATTTTTTAAATATTTTGTGGAGATGCCTGATTGACTTGTAAGTGTGATAGAAACACTGAGAAATGACAATACACAGATAATACTAACACTATTGATATACCATGTTTCTAAGCTGATTAGGAACATTATTTGCATTCATTGTTAATATTTCTCCTGTTATTGAGACTCTTTCTTTTAGAATCTAAGAAAAAGTGAAAAACTCTTCAGAATTTCTATAGCAAAATGCAAGTCTAATAACCAAAAATCAATGACTTGCTTGCTCAAGAAACTACTGTAAAATCTGACAAGCCAGACAACAAACAGCTTCATGAGTTACTTTAAAAACATATTCTGCTCATATAAAAATATATGGAAAAAATATGTCCCCTACACTAAACACAATACCACATCACATGCTTGCTTGCTCACAGTGGCTTTGAGAAAAGGCTTTCAAATCTATGGCTTAAACTTTTCTCCAGTTTAAAGTAAATAGTTCCTTTTTAATTCTTTTGTAAAAGAAAAAATCCACAGTTTCAGTTTTAATCGTGCATGCGAAGAAGGGAAGTGGGCCAACCCTCCCACGGGACCCCATCTGTCCTGATTCTAGTGACCAATTCAGCTACAATTTGACATTCCAGGGAATTGGGATATATTCTTTGCAAGAGAAATCCCAAACTGCCTGACAAAACCTAAAGCATTTGACCTTTCCAGCCACATCTCTTTCATTATTTAACATGAGAAGCGAAAAAGAAAAGCGAGAGTACAGACAGAACTCTACACAAATTTGCCTATCAGTGTTCATCTTCAACAGTTTTTTAAGTCTTCATGGTACGAACACAGGACTGTTACTTTAGGGTGAAATTGGGCTAAAATGGAAGGACAACATTTATTTCAAAGACATTCTTGTTATGGAACGCTGGGGGTGGGGGAGAGAGAGAGAAACAGAGAGAAGGGAGAGAGAGAGAGACAAAGAGAGGGGGAAAGGAAGACAGAGCGAACTGCATTTATGTTACTGTTGTTATGAAGGAGTCCATTTCAACACTTTTATACCTGACTCTGTTCTGAGGGAAAGTGAACTACACTAAATCTGAAGACACGTCTCCTATGAACACCGTGAGATTCTAAGAAAAATCAATGTGACATTTCTCGTCTGGAGGATTTTCTGTTTCTTAAAAAACAAGTGTAAATCTATATAGACTAAATTTAATCCAAATTCTATCAAACATATGGACTTTCATTATATTATAAAATATGTTGAACATATTTTGAATATTATATTACATATTTTCTATTATAAATGCATTAGTATTACACATTACAATATCTATATTTTTACATATTGAGATGGTTGAAGAAAAGGTATGAATTATAGAATACCTAGACATGTATCTAAACAAACAAAGGTGACCACACATCAAGATTTAACATATCAGTGTTTTAGAATTAAAATATTTTTTTGAAATGTATAAACTACTCTGTAGTTTAAGCAGAAATTAAGGTTATAATTGAGTTGCTCTTTTAAGGTGGCATCTTCATATATATTATCAATATTTACAGCATCAGTTTTCAATAACATCAACACTAAGCCATCTATTTTAACTTGATTTTGTTTAGGGAAATATGCTGCTCCTCTATGAGACCCATACAGACTAAATATTACAAAAAATATTCTGGATATATATCTATATCTATGTATGTATGTATATATATATATATATATCCATTTCTAAATCCTTGTATTTTCCTCTTGACTGAAATTAATAGCATTTGTCATGGGGCCCAGTCAAAAAATATCATATCCTATCTATCTAAATTTCTACCAACCTTTCCCAACCATAGCATGATCATTAAAATGTCACCTTATGCTATAGATTAGATTGTTTATAAAAATAAAATATATGCTCAGAAGTTTTGAAATGTACAAAGTCAGAGAGATCCAATGAAACAGTGTATTTGGCTTTTACAGGTCAAGATACACATCAGAGATGTTTTAAATATGTAGGGATCTGCCACGAGGAAGAATATCTTAATTTACAATATATGTTTTCAATGCCAGGACATATTGTGTCACAGATAGAGTAGATTTTATAGCTTGGATCATAATTTTTGCTATTTGCTTTTTAGCTAGGCGCTATTTGGTAAGATGCAAATAGTTAATGGTGATCTTACTGAGAGGTTCCACTGAGCCAGTGAACCAGAATGTTTAAGGTAGAATGAGGTGGTTGAAGAATAGACAGATAGAATCTTATAGTTAAATTTTGAACTGTTTAGGAATCAAGAGGGTGTTATAGATCTAAGAAGATACTCTTAAAAGTGTGTTGCAAGATAGTATGAATGTTGAGTCACATATAGACCTTTAAACTCATGGAGTTGGGTAGATAGTAGAATGTTAAAGTCAGGGGCCAAATAGGTATAAACTGAACATTGGGAAGGTATACTGGGCCAATTTACTCTCATAAATGTGGCATATTTATATCTATTGTTTTGTATAATACTTACTGTTATAAGAGAAGGAACCAGCTGTTGGACTGAAAGGGGAAAACTCTGGAGGGAAGAGGGTGGAAGGGCGGGTTAGGAAGGGGAATAGGGAGGGGTTTGTTACTGAGATGTAACTTGAAGAAAAAAAAATAAAGTAGTTAAAAAAAATCTAAAAAAAAAATAAAAAAAAATAATAAAAAAAATAAAAACCACAAAAAAAAAAAAAAAAAAAGGTAGAATGGAGTCCTTGGCCCTAGCTGTAGTGAGGCAGTTCCTTTAAAATCGTATCATCACTGCATAATAAGTGGCCCAACCTTTTTCCCTTTTTCCTGTTGTTCTTATCCAACATCATCTGCCTAAGTACTTTTTCTTATTCTTATATAAAGCTTAGTTAAATGTTCTACTAACAAAAATATCAAACAAACAATTTTATGAAAAGAATTTTGTTGTTTCTTCTCGGAAAGAAGGAGATGGTAAATGACATCACATACACACTGAGAAAAGAATCAGTAAAATGCTATTAATAAAGTAAAATTTCAGTCAAGGATGAATAAAATTTGAAATTCTTCAGTCATAACCTTGGAGTACTGGCTTGTTATAATGAATTCACCCGAAGCTCTTTTTAAATGAGATTATTCTATTCCCAAGATTATTATTTTTTTCATATTTTAGAAGGAACTGAGGCAGTTCAAACTTATAAATAATTTTATTTATTAATATGTAATTGCATAATAAGTTTCACTTGTAGAGTTCCTAAATCTCAATTTTATATTCACCTAAGTAACTTAGAGAATCAAAGCTTAATGATTCCAGTGGCTTTAATTAGCTCAAATCTAACTATCTAATTGTTGAAGAAATAGAAATTTAAGTGAGCTTGAAATACTATATTACATTTAATGAATTATATTTTTTTCATAACTTCCACTCTTGGCCATGTTGCAGCAAAAATCGCATACACATCTATTTCTGTTGGTTTTGTACACTGGTCATTATGAAAAATGCAAAATAGACATTTTTTTTGTTATGAGTCCAGGGGAGTGGCTCAATGGTTAAAAGCACTCCATGCTCTTCAAAACGATCCAAGATGGGGGTTCTTCACTCATATCCAGCATCTCACAACTTTTTGTAAGTCCACCTCTAAGAGATCTGACACCATTTCTGGCTTCTGCAGGTACCCACAACACGTGACATACATATACACACACCCATATGTACGATATAAACACTGTAGATAGATGATAGCTACAGAAAGAGATATAGCAATAATTACAGAAATAAATATAAATCTCTACATGCTGTGTGGATAAGTACAGACTTATGTCTAGTTCAGGAGTTATACTTCCAAGACAAATCTTAAAGAAATAATTAAGATAGCTAAATTAATCCTGTACAATAAAAAAATCTGGAGTTATCACTATCCCTGATTTCAAGCTATACTACAGAGTATAGTAATAATAAAAACAGTGTGGTACTGGTATAGAAACAGACACATTGACCAATAGAATCAAATCGAAGACCCAGATATAAACCCACATATTTATGGTCACTTAATTTTTGAAAAAGAAGTCAAAACCATGCAATAGAAAAAGGACAGCATCTTCAACAAGGGTGCTGGTCTAACTGGATGTCAACCTGCAGAAGAATGAAAATAGACCCATGTTTATCATCTTGTACAAAAACTTAAGTCCAAGTGGATCAAAGACCTTAACTTAAAACCAGAAACACTAAATCTAATAGAAGGGAAAGTGGGGAAAAGCCTTGAACTCCTTGGCACAGGTGACAACTTCATGAACAAAACACCAATAGCTCAGGACCTAAGACTAACAATCAATAAATGGGGCCTTATGAATCTGAAAAGCTTCTGTAAGGCAAAGGACACTGTCATTAAAACAAAATGGAAGCCTACAGATTGGGAAAAGATCTTCACCAACCACACATCTGACAGAGGGCTAATATCCAAAATTTATAAAGAACTCAAGAAATTAAACACCAAGAAACCAAATAACCCAATCAAAAAATGGGGTACAGAGCTAAACCGAGAATTCACAAAGGAGGAATTTCTAATGCCTTAGAGACACTTGAAGAAATGTTCAACATCCTTAATTGAAGGGAATGAAAATTATTAAGAGACCCCCTAAGTCGGCAGTAGAGCCAGGCCAGCTGCCAGGTCCCAGGAACTTAGGAACTTAGCTGACCATAAAAAGGGTGGAACCAAGAATAAAGGTCAATTGGGCCACCGGCCTCCAGGGTTTCAGGAACTGGCTGATCACAAAGTAGATAACAAAACAAGATTACATTTATTCCTGAGAAAAACAGATGTAGGATGTTTCCTGCTGACTAACTAATGTGCTGGTACATTCCACCTATATTTCTTCTGCCCCCTTGGGTTGTGGTAAACAATGGGCTGGGCTGGTACTTCCCACCTATAATTTCCCCCATCCCCTTAATCTGTGGTGCTCCCTTATAAAATGCTCTACTCTCCCCCAAATCAGGGTCGCGGCTCTACCCCTGCGTGGGATACAAGTGGCGCCCTCAGTGCACTGAGCCCCCCTTTTCCCCCTTTCCCCCCCAAATAAACCTCTTGCGATTGCATCAAGATGGTCTCTTGCGAGTTTTGGGGCGGCAGTGATATCCTGAGCATCGGGTGAGGAACTTCCCTCCCCCGGGTCTTTCAAATCATCAGAGAAATGCAACTCAAGACCACTCTTAGATTCCACTTTGCCAGAATGGCTACGATCAAAAGATCAAATGACAGCACATGCTGGCGAGGGTGTGGAGAAAGGGGAACCCTCTTCCATTGCTGATGGGAGTGCAAACTTGTACAACCAATATGGAAATCAGTCTGGTGATATGTTAGAAAACTTGGAATAGCTCTACCTCAAGATCCAGTCATATCACCTCTGGGTACATCCAAATGATTCCTCAACAAACCACAAGGACGTTTCCTCATCTATGTTCATAGCAGCCTTATTTGTAATAGCTAGAAACTGGAAACAACTCAGATGTCCCTCAACCGCTGGATGGATAAAAAAACCTGTGGTGCACCTACACAATGGAATACTACTCAGTCATCAGCAACAATGAAATCATGCAATTTTCAGCCAAATGGATGGAACTAGAAAAGCTCATCCTGAGTGAGCTAACCAGACTCAGAAAGATGCATATGGCATCTATTCACTTATAATTGTATTTTCGCCGTATAGTACAGGATAAGTATACTGCAACCAATGCACCAAAAGGAACAGGAACATCGACTTTTTTACCTGTTAATGATACACTTTGCCCTAGTGGTGTTGCCATATAGGCTCCAAGTATATGAGGAAGCTCTTAGCCCTCATATGACTGCTGAACTGGGGCAGGGATCTGATATGTAGGGACTCCTCACTCCAGAGGAGTAGGATAGGTGGGAGATGGGAGAGAAGGTGGGAGGGTAAGACAGGGAGGGGTGGAAAGAGAACACTATGATAGAGATATAACTTGAAATAATAAATAAACACACACACATACACATAGAACTCAAAGTACAGTACATGCTGGTGAGGTTGTGGAGAGGGGAGGGGTGAACTCCTCCATTGCTGGTGGGAGTGCAGATTTGTACAATGACTATGGAAATCATTCTGATGATATCTTAGAAAAGTTTGAATGGCTCTATCCCAAGACCCAGCTATACCACTCCTAGGCATATATCCAGAAGATTCCTCACCAAGCCACAAAGACATCTCCTCAACTATGTTCATAGCTGCTTTATTTGTAATAGCTAGAAACTGGAAACAACCCAGACATCCTTCAACCAAAAAATGGATTAAAAAAAAAAAAACAACAAAACTGTAGTACATTTCCACAATGGAATACTACTCAGCTATCAGAAATAAGGAAATCATGCAATTTGCAACAAAATGAATGGAACTAGAAAAGTTCATCATGAGTGAGCTAACTCAGACTCAGAAAGATGCACATGGTATATATTCACTTATAACAGGATTTAAGCCATATAGTACAGGATAACCATCCAACAACCAACAGACCCAAAAGAACAGGAACACAGACTTGGTTACTTGTTAGTGGGACACTCCACCCTAGTGGAACTGTCGTGTATGCTCCTGTGGAAGAGGAAGAGCTCTTAGACCTCATGTGACTAATAAACTGAGGGCCGCCAATACATGGAGGACCCCACACTGGAGGGGTGGGATGGGTAGGAGAGGAGGTAGAAGGTGGTAGGGTGGGACCAGTAGTGGGTGGAGGAAGGGGGTGGTAATGGAGATGCAACTTGAAGTAATAAATAAATGTTTAAAAAATGGATATTATACTATCTTGGCTGAAGATTGATGCTGTAATGTATGGAGAGAAAATGGGAACTGTCCAGGCAGCCACTGGTATGTCATTTTTTAGTTTTGGAAGCTGCAGGCCCTGCACTTCCTATATAATCAGATATATTTATCCCTCTCAGGTCTCTGAGGT
>CAJQZJ010031868.1:5825903-5849929 GCA_907164525.1 Lophiomys imhausi
TGTGTGTGTGTGTGTGTGTGTGTGTGTGTGTGTGTGTGTGTGTGTGTAACCCAGTGTAAACCAGAAGATAGATTGGACAGGTACATATGTCCAGAATAGAGCAAAGTGTGGTTTGTGGGGACATTGAAGATGAGACTTCGTACAACAATATCTCCTACACATTATTCATTTTAATTATATATATATATATATATATATATATATATATATATACAAACATTCATATTTTTCACTGTTGGAAGGTGGGGACATTTTTTCGTTTATCTAGGTTTGACATCCTGTGCATTGTTTGTTTCCACCTGTAGAGTCTTCAGGAATATGTCAATCTATCTTGCTATACCTGTCGTTATACATCTCTCTCATCATGGCTCTAAAATCTAAAATTCCCTTCCACAATTACAGCGATTTAAAATTATGATTATACCATGAAAAGCCTAATGAAACTAAATTCCACTCTCTACCGCTTTCTTATCTCCCAATCCTGATATTTCTTCCGTATACTGAAAATCTCGAGGACAGAGATAATGTGGTGAGGCAATGAAATGCATAACACACTATCACCCAATGGCCACTTTTTAGCCACTTCATCAATCTGGAAATCCATGGCTGTGGAACAGGACCTTTTTGTGATATTTCTTTTCTTAAAAAATGAAAATTTTAGGAAATGACAACATTACTTTATTAAATGAGCCAATAGGCAAAGTGTTGTCACTAGTTTTGTTTTCTAAACATGCATACACACCGTAGCCTGACTTCTCTGTACTTCACCATCTTTGGCTGCACGTCCTGGAGACAAAAGACCGTGGTGAATTAATACAAATTTGGGGCCCTGACATGCTCCCTCTCAGAAACAAAACTGCTGCAGAACTCTACTCAAATCTGGGAAATATAAAATTGACCCGAGGTTTGGGTTTCTACCACCAATGAACTATACAGGCTGCAAAAAGCTCTTCTCCCAGGATCTGAAAAATAAGGATAATTAGATTCTATGGCCTTCCCTCATCAGAATACCTGGAAATTAATGACCTAATATCCTCAATTTGCTTCACCCCCTTGGCACAAAATGTGAGCTGAGTAAAAAGGAGAACTCTGTCCACTTTGTTTCTCAAGCTCCGACTTTCTTTATCTTCTTCCTTTATTTTTTTTTTCATCTGTCCACAATGAAAAACTAGTTAATTCTCCTGACATGGAACAAAGCACTTTTGTCTGCCACGGTCTGATTCAAACCCGAGCCTATTTCAGTGAAAAGAAATTAACCAGCGGCTCTAGCTCACACGCAAACAGCTCTTCTTGCTCCTCATATTCATCTTCTTTTTATCATGGTTGTTACAGAAAAGATTAGAGCATTGCATCCCACTCTGCTTTTACACAGCTGTCTTTTCTCCTGCATTGACCTCCAAACCCATTTTCTCTGAGGCCATGACTACAAAATCATGCCAGGCAATTCAGTGGCAAGGCATACATGTATAAGATCCAGAGAGATCACTGGGGACATGGCAGGCTTGAGTACAGCCTCCCAAGGTGACATGTACACTAAGACAGCATCTAATTACATGTGAGGTGTGATAGCCAAATATTCTGAGATGAATCATAACATGGGTTAGGTGGTTGCCAGCCCAGCGGTAATGCTTATAACATTTATAATTTCAGATTTAGATGTTCTATTAAATGTATACTGTCAAATTCAATAAAGAACTGCAACAATTGTGACAATAATGCATTATGTAAAGATTTGTTTATTTTTATTTTATATATGCAAATATACTGCTTGTATGGGCATTAAGTGCATATCCAGTGCCCTCAGAGATCACAGATGGAACTAGAGTTAAAGATCATAAACTTCAAAGTTATAACCTGCTATGTGGGTGCAAGGCATTGAACATAGACTCTCTACAAGAAAATCATGCTCTTAACCACCGAACCAGCTCTCCAGCATTAATGTAAATGAATGTGGCAAGACTGGAATTGGGACCAATACCTGTAATCTCTACAATCAGAAGGCAGAAATAAGAAAATTGTAAATTTGAATCCAACATGATATGATCTACATAGTACTCAAGACCAGACTGGCTACAAAGTAAGACTTGTTTCAAAGCTCTTAAGGACTGGAGATAGAACTCCACAGTAGAAGGCTTGTCTCTTCTCCCATGTGTAAAGTCCTAGCTTGACTCTAGCACCACAATAAAAAAATGAAAGAAAGAGAAAGAATGTCTCATGTATATATGTTAGGTGCCAACTGAGTCATGTGATATTATGCAAAATATTTTATCAATAATTGAAAACATTAGTAGGAGAGATGAAAATTTTAAAATAAAAATAATTGGATAGGTCAATATTAAAAAAAAAAAACCACAAAGTTGGCAAAACCTGGGCATTCAGCTGAGAATGGCAGCTACCCGCCGGATTATGACATGTTAGTGAAATGTTCAAGGGTGTTGGGAAATAGCAAAGACAGGGGATTGAGAATGAGAGAGTTTTAGAAATTAGAAATATTGCAAATTAGCTACATTAAATCAGTAAATAACTGTGTTCTCATTGTTACTATATCTCATTAATGTTGCTTTCTTGTTTCCTGTGGCTTTCAATGAGTTCCGTGGAATCTAAGCTATGACTAATGTACCTAAAAAATACTATAACTTAAAAAATTGCTTATATATTTTAAGAGCATGGGTGTTGTTGCCCACATGCATGTCTGTACACCATTTGCATGCCTACTAACCAGAAAGGCCAAAGAGGGCATCAGATCCCCTAGAAATGTAGTTATAGATGATTTGAGGAACTATGTGATTTCTGGGAATCTAACTAGGTCCTCTGAAAGAGAAGCCAGTGTTATTAACTGGTAAGCCATCTCTCCAACACTGTAATAACTTTTTAAAAGTACGTATTTTTTGAAATTCCCCCATCCTTTTCCTCTGTTCAAACCCTCTCATATATCTCTCTTTGATTTCTTTCAAATCATGACCTCTTTTTTCATTAATTGTTACATGCATATATGTGCAAAAATATTCCTAAATGTAACCTGCTTGGTATTTGTAATATTACTTCTATGTATGCTTTCAGAGATGGCCATTTGTTATTAGATAACCAATAGATGTGTTCTTCCCTAGGGAAGGCTCTTCCTCCCACTCTCAGTATTCCTTAGTTGCCTATAGTTTTTTTTTTTTTTTTTTTTTTTTGATGTTGGGTTGAGGTCTCCTGGATTTTACCCTGTTCACTTTGGTAGATCTATTCTTGTTATTTCTATTCAACTCATGTTTAGGCAGTTATATTAGTGAGACTTTATGATATGGCTTCTGACATTACTATGAGACACATCTTATAACAAACTCCCGAATACTCTGGCTCTTATGTCCTTTCCATCATTGTTCTGCAGTGTTCACTGAATTTTAGGTAGGGACACTGCTTTGTACATGTATCTGTTGGGACTGGACTCTCCATCTCTTTATTTTAATTAGTTGTGTTTTTCCTCTAATGGTCTCTGTTTATAGGAAAGAAAAGTTTACCTTGATGAGCAGTAAGGACTACACTTATCTGTGGGTGTAAAGAGAGATTTTTAGAATGTAGTTAGAAATGATGCTGATTTAGTAAAGTGGTGCTTATAGATTCTACTCCAAGATTTATGGCTTCACTAGCCATAGGCAGTTGGCTGGGTTTTCAGTGCCAGGCATGAGTTTTCTCTTGTTGAGCAGGTCTTAAGTCAATTAGAGGGCTGTTAGTTACCACCAAATTACACATGCCACTACTGCACTTTTAAAGTTGATGTACTATGCTGGATGTTGCCCTGGCTCATAAATGTCATAGCTGGGTAGGAGAAATTATAAAAATATTAAAGACTTCTATTATTTATTTCCCTTGGTTGCCCCCTGCCGTTATTTTTGGAAGAAAAAAAAATGATGGTTGGGTGAATTCTGCCTTTGTTATACAACAGGCAAATCTGTGGCTTGCAAAAGTGTATATATCAAGTAATCAAAAAACTTCTTTATATTATCTCATATATTTGCATAAATTGATTTGCAAGGCGACAGTGGGTCCATCTGATTCTCAGCAGTTGAGTAGTCATTGCATAAGATATTCCTACCAGCTCTCTCAGCCTCCAGTTCTGTGAGGGTGACAGGGGCTAGGAATGCAGCTTTCTGTCACAATCTAGAAATCAAGTATGAGAGCTTCACAGAGTCACAGTTTTAGAAGGGTTTCTCCTAGCAAATCTGTCAGCCCACATGAAAGACAGGTTGTAGTATTTTATCTTGATTGAGTTTAGTTTCTATTTATTTATTTGTTTGTTTGCTTATTTATTTATTTATTTACTATTGTTGTCTATGGGAAATTAAGTCAAATCTCCAGAAAAAGTTTGAAACTAACCTTTTGGGATGTCCTTGGAAATTTATTTTTAGAGATACACTAACTATAGTCTTCATGTTTGCCAGTGTTACATTATTCCAAAGGGATTAAAGACTTGAAAAAATGTTAGTGAAGAATCTCCCAACTCTGGTTTTTTAGACTGGATTTAGAATCTGGTTTTCATTTCAGGCCTTTTAGCCATTTACAAATTTACATAAAGTTTTTCCACACATATACCTCAGTCAGTAAATTTATGACTTCTTTTAAGACTACAGACCTCCTTCCAAGTTTTGTCCTTTTTGGACAGCAGTCTGTCAAAACTTGGAAGCAGGTAAGTCGACAGCCTAGCTCTGCCAAGACAGGGTAGGCAAGTCCTTCATAACCCCTGCTCTACAATCAATGTCTGTCAGAGAAATGGGGCCAAATGGCTGAAGATTGATGCTGTAATGTATGGAGAGAAAATGGGAACTGTCCAGGCAGCCAATGGTATGTCATTTCTTAGTTTTGGAAGCTGCAGGCCCTGCACTTCCTATATAATCAGATATATTTATCCCTCTCAGGTCTCTGAGGTGGTTGAACAATAGATAGCTAGAGTCTCATAGTTAAATTTTGAGTTGTTTAGGAATCAAGAGGGTGTTCTGGATCTAAGAAGATATTTTTAAAATTGTGAGGCAAGTTAGTATGAAAGCTGAGTTAGATATAGAACTTTAAACTCATGGAGACGGTTAGATAGTAGAATGTTAAAGTCAGGTGCCAAATACATACAGACTGGACATTGGGAATGTACGTTAAGTCATATAACTCTCATAACGGTGGCCTATTTATTTCTGTTGTTTTGTATATTATTTATAGTTATAAGAAAAAGAACCATTTGAAAAAAAATAAAAGACTACAGACCTCCCGAAATGCTGAAACAAATGAAGGCATACTATTTCCATTGTATAATATGTGTATTTAACATAAGTTATGACTTTCTAGAACTTCTAAACTGTTTCAACCTCTGGAAGACTTCTCAAATGTACCTCTTGCTGCTTTAGCAAATCCATGTGTTAACAACTACTACAAGCGTTAACTTTACAGTACTTCACATGTACAGTATTTGTCTTAGAAAATAGACAATTATTCTCCTGCTTTCCTAGGCTCGGCTAAGTCATTTCAACCATTTTGATCTCAATTTCTTTATTTCAACAAAAGATAATTACTGTGATATCCAATTGTCCTTTTAAGTTCTAAGTTTTTTTTCTTTTAATGTTTCAATTATAGAGAGTAATGCCTTCTCATTTTTTAATGAATTGTGCTTTTCTTGAACTAGTGATTGATTGTTTTCAAACTATAAGGTGTTTTTTTTGTTTTCCTTCTACCAACAGCATAACATAAACAACCTTAAGATGAAACAACTTATTTTTACCTGCATTCGTTTACAAAGCAGTCATTAATATGTGCAATGGGAATATGTTCTCTCCTTTCTATCAGATACTTTTAATATGTGCATATTCATTGTGAGGTTAAAAAAAGCTTCATAAAAGAATCAGTCTTGAAAGCTTCACTTGAATGGAAACAAGGCCTGAATACATTCCAATAGTATGCATTCTGAGTCACTAATATATCAGGCATTGATGCTGGTGCCTGGTTCATATCAATGTGACATAAGATTTAGTAGTCTGAAAAGAGAAAATTTCAACTGAGGATGCCTCCATAAGATCAGGCTATAAACCTGTTGGGCATTTTTTTTAAATCAGTGATTGAAGGGGGAGAGCCCAGTCCACTGTGGGTGGTGCCAGCTCTGGCCTAGTGATCCTGGGGTCAACAACCCACCCACAAAACCTTCGACCCAACATCTGTCCTGCCTACAAGAAGTATAGTGAAAAAGATGTAGCAGAGATTGAGGGAATGGTCATCCAATGACTGACCCAACTTCAACCCCCCTGACACTATTAATGATACTCTGCTATGCTTGCAGACAGGAGCCTAGTATGACTGTCTTCTGAGAAGCTTCATCTAGCAGCTGATGGAGACAGATGCAGAGACCCACAGCCAAACAATATGTGGAGCTTGGGGAATTGTGTGGAAGAGTGGGAGGAAGAATTGAGGGAGCTGGAGTGGTCAAGGACATTACAAGAATACCTACAGAGGAAACTATCCTCAGCCCATGAAAGCTCACAGAGACTCAACCACCAACCAAAGAGCATGAATGGGCTTGACCTAGGCCCCCTACACATATGTAGCCAATGTGCAGCTTGTTCTTCATGTGGGTTCTCTAACAATTGGAGTAGCATTCGTCTCTGACTCTGTTGCCTGCTTTTAGATCCATTTCCCATAGCTGAGCTGCCTCGTCTTAGTGGGAGAAGAAGTGCTTAGTCCTGCTGAGACTTGATATGTAAGGGTGGTTGGTACCCAAGAGGGACCTTCCCTTTTCTGAGGAAAATAGAAGGGGAATGTGAGAGTGGGACTGGGAAGAGAGAAGGGAGGGCTCTTTGATCGAGCTGTAAAGTGATTAAATCAATAAGTAAAATAAAACAAAACAAAACAAAACAAAAAACAAAACAAACAAGCAAAATAAACCCCACAAAAAACCTAACCAAATCAAAAAGGGCAGCATGAACAAGCCATGGGGAGCAAGCCTGGAAGCAGCACACCTCTATGGCCTCTGCATCAGCTCCTGTCTCCAGGTTTCTGTCCTGTTTGAGATCCTAGTCTGACTTCCTTCAATGATACGCTAAGTATTACGTGAATGGGTAAGCCAAATAAATCCTTTCCTCCCATGTTTTTGGTCATGGTGTTTCAACCTAGCAATAGTAGCCCTAATGAAGACAAAGGATATTGTTCGCATATACTTGGGTTTTGTGTTCTCATTTTGCATTTCAAAACAAAAAGCCACAATAAAAACCATTCCAGGAAACCAGATGGCTGCACTTTGTGCACACTTCTTGCTGGGCATCATTGGGGCACTCTGATAGGAACCAATGTTATTTTCTCAGACAGCCTCTAACTCTCAGTTTTTGCTTAGGACCACAGAATTATTTGCATGCACAGATTTAGAAATTAACTAAATAAATAAATAAATAAATAAACACATTTGCTCGGGATAATTGGATTGCATCTTGTGCCAATTTAGACCCTACATAAAGGTCAGTCCATAGAAAGAAGATCAAAAATAAACACAAGGCTTAAGGCAGAAGTGGTTAAAAAAGGATGACGCAGGGATCCAGTTGACCGTAAGAGAGGGTGAACTTTTGCCAGGCTTCTGATATCCAAGGAATCAGGAGAGTTACAAGGATCAGATTTTGGGGTACAAATTCCAGTAGATATTTCTAATAAAAATAGTTAGAACCAGTGCTCAAAAAAGTATGTCAACCATAAAAAATGTGCTTCACAGATGAATATAAATTTAACAAATATATATTGAACTCTTGTACTAAGTAAAATTCTATCCCTGTTATCTCAAAAACAGGATCAGAGAGATGGGCATCCCAGGATCTTAGCTCAATAGTACTTATTAGTTTATTATAAACCTCAGTGCTATGCATCAAATTTATGTGCATACTACTCTATATTTTTACCTGCACCTTCACATATCAAGGTTTACAGAAAAACATTCTTAACCACAAAAATTAGTTTGGGAATATATTAAATATAATGGAGATTTTGATAGCAAAAATGTTATGAATCTTTGTTGCATATGCAAATAATTTAATACAGATTATATCAACATTGTTGACTTTCTGTGGTGTTCAAAAACAATATCCTATTACAAGATTTATGTGATCAGGCCTGAAATCATACACAAAGATTTAATGTTATATGAATTGATAAGGTAATGTTTATATATTTAGGAATATATAGATATAGATAGGGCATATATATTGACAATTATTTATCTTGTCAAGACAAAAGAGAAAGAGACATGAATTTGAGAGAGTACAGATGGGGACTAATGGGAAGGGTTGAAGAAAAAAAAAACAGGAACTTAGAAAATGATGTAATTATATTTTATTTTCAGGAAAATAAATTTACTATGAAAAATAGTTTGATTCTTAGATCAATATTCTACACTCTCCTTTGAATTATATCCATTTTTAAAATTTACATCTTCACCGTGTTAAAATTGTCCTTGTTATGATCAATGTAATTCTCTACATATTGCACCATAAATAACTGAGAGATCAAGGGTCTTGTTTCACTCATTCCACAAGCTAGAGTGTCCAAATTCTACACATGTAGATTTTATTTTTATATATGAATTTATTATTTCTACCAAATCATGCTAGTGGGTAATTTTTGACAGATAAAGTTTTATCAAGAGTATTTTACTTTTACATCAATTTTCTAGTCAATAACAAATGCTACTGTGTGGTTTTACCTTCTCTAAATTTATTCCAGCAGTTTCTCTATGTTTAATTTTCTTTGAGTCAATTTCTGCAGTTCTTAGTACTTAGTGAGCTTTCTTGGGTTAGTTTTCAACTATAAAAAGCTGTACTAAGTTTAATTTTATTTAATATTACTTCTACCTTTTCTTTTCTGGATAAGTGTTTTCATTTCTTAAATGTAGCAGCCTGTATTTATGGTGCAACAAGTAAAAAACTGAGGTATAATAGAGTCAAACATCCTGAGGGTCAAAGCAATAGGGTCAGTGCCTTCTCGTTTTTATTATGAATACATAAAGTGGATTAGTTGAGAGTAATCATTGTAAAAAGCAAACTATTATACTTTTGTCTAGTAACAATAGACTGAGAAGTACTTTAGAATAAAGACAATTCCTATTTCTATTTCTAACTTCTGAAAGTTGGGTCTACTGAAGAGAAGTTGTTCAGTGACTACTAAATCAGCTGTGGCTTTCTCAGAGACTGTTCAGATCTGGTCAGTTAAGACTCAAATACATTCTAAAAGTTCATCTATGCTGTCTCTCCCTATGTAGCAACAAACTCAGGGAGAGTAACATTATGACAAAATACTGGGGTCAACACTGGAATTTTGAGATTTAGAGGACTAAAGAATAAAACACTCATATATCTAAAGATGTCAGTTGAGTGCCAAACTAATTCTGCTTTCTTTATTCTAAAACATTAGTACACAAGAAGTAAAGACAATTTAAAATATAAAGGATGAAAAGGAAAATGAAACCCAATAAGCAGAATACAATGATGTAAGAAAGAAAAAATAAAAATACATGACATAAATAGAATTGAGAACCCTGAATTCTAAACTCTGTGACAAGCTAAAAGATACCATATTTGCTCAGGAGGAATAGCTCTCTACTTCAAGGATTCAGTTCCTTTGTGATTATGTTATGCAATATGCGCCCCTCGTTAACTTATCCCTAATCAATATGAGACTTATTCTCTGGGAATGATAAAGCCCACATATACTGAAAACAAGTTCTCCTTTCTATGAGATGCGCATGTGTACTTAAAGACAAGTCTCTGTGTGTGTGACATTTTTAAGTGACCTCATGAGGATGTCAAGCATGGACACACATATGCAAGCTGCAGGTGTGCTCACATACACTAAGACAGACATATTAGCACAAAGGATTAGCCTGCTAAAAGCAAGCACATGATTCCATGCATTCTGCTATGCACAGCCTTCATTCTGAAAGATGCCACTCATTTCAGATACAAATCAACAGCCAACCCACACAGACCTGCTGTTGCTGTGATACTAACACTGTACATTATTTACTTCATTTGAGGGGATTTGTCTCAGAAAGATGTAGGAGGGGGAAGGCATACAAAAACAAATATTCCCATATGTTAGGAAGCTAGTAGTGAACCATTGTCCATTTTCAAACACAATCTGCAACAGGTTAAAAATCTATGCAGTTGAGGCATGAAAAAAACAAACAAACAAACAAACAAACAAAAAAAAACAAAAAAGCATTGAACCTACTTCAGTACCCACAGCTTCTCATGGACTCAACCTGAAGATTTCAGAAGGCAGGTTCATTAGTTGCAGCTATAATTTCAACTGAGAACCAGGAAGTATTATCAGTATACTATTATCTGGAAATGTATTGTGCTAGCCACACTTTTCTCATACCTGTGGTTCCTAAACTTTCCTCTGCATGTACAATGTAGCATCATGGGCTTTAACCTTGTCCCCAGAAACTCTAGTTTATTGTAACTAGCTACTAGCTAGGGCAATGCCTTCATGTCAATATCTGTGACAGTCCAATCTGACTTTGAGTCTAGATAGAACACCCTTTCTACTCTTTGTACTTTCTTTCAGAAACAGTATACATTATCAGCATTAGTAGCAACAGGAAACATAAATTCCCTATGTGAAGGCAAATTTGGATGCAAGGAGTAGATTTATTCTTTGTATATGAGTTCTCTAGTTAAAAATCCCAATTTCAGAGTTTATCAATATTGGTTCCAACACTCAGACAAACACTATTATGAGCCTGGCAAAGTTATTTTCCTCTTATATTAACTATTTCTTGAAACATATAACATGGGCACCATATGAAAATGTTTTCTCTACCAGCAGCCATATCTATTGTCTGCAAGTGGTACCTTCTAGAAAAGAGAAGAAAATGAATTTGAACATGTGCTGTCTTAAGGATGCCAAAGATGGACACACTAGCTGTAGGTACATGCAGGTACGAGATCTACTTACTAAACACATATTTAAAAAATAGAGGGCGGGCGGGCCAAGATGGCGGCGACCTACACTGACGCATTTTGAACGCGGGGAAAAAAGAGCCATAAAAAACACAGAGTTACTGGGCACTGTGCAAAAACCGGAGGGGCTAGACCCCCCCCCCCCCGGGAACACTCACAGCTCTCAAGGGACTGTTAAAAGTCCCAGGGAAAGGCTCTCCCCAACTCTTGCAGACATGGAAGCCACTGAACCCGGGATTCGGGAACTCCCATTTGGAGAGGCGCCTGGTAAGATCGATTCCAACTTACAGCAGGCAGAATCAGGGTCCATTTGGCCATAGATCGCTGGCCGATTGGGCTCCCCACACCTCAGGTAGAACTTATACCCACTTAAAAAACTTTGCGCGATAGTGGAAGGCTTAGCAAGGAAAAAACAGGGGGCTCAGTGGGTGGTCTGCAGCCGCTCCCAAAGTGGAGGGCGGGAGGTTCCAAGAGAGCACGGGAAGCTGGGAACACAAAGGTGGGCGGGAGGGGCCGAATCCCGCGCACTCACGACAGCGCAGCTGGGGAGAGAGCCAGGCGTGGGCGGGGCCAGGGATCCGTGCACCCAAGGCTGAGCTGCTGAGGCGAGAGGACCACTAAGGCTGCCAGAGGATCCGGGGCTTGGGGTACCCACGGCCTAGCAGCCAGGGAGGGGGACCCGCGGCGGCACAGACAGGAAGGGAATCAGGCACAGAGGTCAGCCCTGTGGCGAGAAGCCTAGTGAGAAACCAGAAATCGGGACCATAGCTGTATTCTGGAAAATCAAGACATATTAGGTGTGGAGCCACACCCTGTCAGCCTCCCTGATGACAAACAAAGCCCACAGAATCTGTGCCTGGGCAAACAGGCCCATACCATCAGAACCATTACAGGCTGATAACTCAGAGTACAACATAGAGAAGTCTGAATTGGGAGCAGTGAAACAATCCTGGTCCATTACTCACAACCTGGGAATAGGCTGCACCAGCTCACAGTGCCTCAGGTGATTAAAACCACAGTGACCTTGAAATCCCCCTGTAAGCAACGACAGATAGCCAAGTAACTTGTCCCCTACACCAAATCATCCACTGTGGTTCCAAGCACAGAAAACAGACAGCTAAAAGCATCCAATGGCTAAAGGTCAAAAAAAAAAAATAGAAATCAAGGAAATATGACTCCAACAAAGCAGAATTATCCTAGCTCATCCAATTTGGATGACCACACAACAACAGAAACACATGAAAACATTGACAATTCTGCATTATGGAAAGTGATAAAGTCCCTGCAAGAAGAACTTAAATCTAT
Source organism: Lophiomys imhausi (assembly GCA_907164525.1). Classification (NCBI taxonomy): domain Eukaryota; kingdom Metazoa; phylum Chordata; class Mammalia; order Rodentia; family Muridae; genus Lophiomys; species Lophiomys imhausi. Next base: position 5,838,167 of record CAJQZJ010031868.1, read on the forward strand.
GAAGGAATTCAAAGAAGCCACAATTCTACAAGTCAAAACAAGGAACAACACCATTAAAGAGCTCCAAGCCAAGGTGATAGAGCTTGAACAGGAAAAGGAAAAAGCCATGAAAGATTTTCATACAAAAACAAGCAAGCTGGAGAAGGAAATGTACAAAACGAACAAAACCATACAAGACATGAAAATACAAATAGAAACAATAAAGAAAACACAGTCAGAGTTAAAAGAGGAAGTGGAGAACCAAGGGAAGAGAACAGGAACTACGGATGTGAGTATCAACAATAGGATGCAAGAGATGGAAGACAGGATCTCAGGCATGGAAGATTCAGTGGAAGAAATCAGTACAACATCCAAAGAAAATGAGAAGGCTAAAAAATCTCTCACCCACAGCATCCAAGAAATCAAGGACTCAATGAAAAGACGGAACCTAAGAATTATAGGTATAGAGGAAAGAGAGGACTCCCGACTCCAAGGTCCAGGAAATATCTTCAACAAAATCATAGAGGAAAACTTCCCAAACCTGAAAAAAGAGATGCCAATAAAAATCCAAGAGGCTTACAGAACACAAAACAGATTAGATCAGAAAAGAAACTCCTCTCGCCACATAATAATTGAAACCCCAAATGTACAGAACAAAGAAAGAATATTAAAAGCTGTAAGAGAAAAAGGTCAAGTCACATACAATGGCAGACCCATCCGAATTACACCTGACTTCTCCTCAGAAACTTTAAAAGCTAGAAGGGCCTGGTCAGATATACTACAAGTCCTGAGAGAACATAGGTGCCCAGCCAGACTACTTTACCCAGCAAAACTCTCTATCAACATAGATGGAGAAAACAAGATATTCCATGACAAAATCAAATTTAAACAATATCTACCCACAAACCCAGCCCTACAGAAAATCCTAGAAGGAAAATCCCAACCCAGAGAAGAAAACTCCACCCAAGAAAACAAAGGGAATAGAAAACCCCTCAGCAACTAAACCAAAAGAGGCGCAGGACCACCACCTATACCAAACTAATGGGAAATAACAACCCAGGTCACTAATATCCATCAACATCAATGGACTCAACTCCCCAATAAAAAGACATAGGTTTACAGAGTGGATCCGCAAGCAAGATCCTTCCTTATGCTGTATACAAGAGACACATCTAACTACGAAAGATAGTCACTGCCTCAGAGTAAAGGGCTGGGAAAAGGTTTTCCAAGCAAATGGACCCAGGGAGCAAGCTGGATTAGCCATCCTAATATCAAACAAAACAGACTTCCAACTGAAGTTAATGAAGAAAGACAAAGAAGCGCACTATATACTCATCAAAGGGAATATTCATCAAGAGGAAATCTCAATACTGAACATCTATGCCCCAAATACAAAGGCACCTACTTTCGTAAAAGAAACACTTCTAAAACTTAAAGGGCATGTCGATCACAACACATTAGTAGTGGGAGACTTCAACACCCCACTCACAACAATGGACAGATCATCAAGACAGAAGACAAACAGAGAAATATTGAGTCTAACAGAGATCATGAAACAAATGGACCAGCAGATATCTACAGAACGTTTCACCCAAACACAAAGGAATACACCTTTTTCTCAGCACCCCACGGAACCTTCTCCAAAATCGACCACATAGTTGGTCACAAGGATAGTCTCAATAGATACAAGAAAACTGAAATAACACCTTGTATCTTATCAGACCACCACGGAATAAAGCTGGTCTTCAACAGCAAAAGAATCAACAGAAAGCCTACACACACATGGAAATTGAACAGCTCCTTACTGGATGACCACTGGGTAAGGGAAGAAATAAAGAAGGAAATCAAAGACTTCTTAAAATCCAACGACAATGAAGGCACAACATACCCAAACCTATGGGATACATTGAAAGCTGTGCTACGAGGAAAGTTCATAGCACTAAGTGCTTTCAAAAAGAAAATTGTGACAGCTCATATTAGTGAACTAATAGCTAAGCTGGGTGAATTGGAAAAAAAAGAAACAAACACTCCCAAGAAGAGCAGAAGGCAGGAAATCATCAAACTTATGGCTGAAATCAACAACTTAGAATCAAAAAGAACTATACAAAGAATCAATGAAACCAAGAGTTGGTTCTTTGAGAAAATCAACAAAATAGACAGACCCCTAGCCAAATTAACTAAAAGGCAAAGGGAAAGAACCCAAATCAACAAAATCAGAAATGAAAAGGGAGAAATAACAACAGACATTGAGGAGATCCAGAAAATATTCGGGCATTACTTTAAAAATCTATATTCCACTAAATTTGAAAACCTAAGCGCAATGGACAATTTCCTCGATAAATTCCACCTACCAAAACTAAATCAAAATCAGATTAACAGCTTAAACAGCCCAATAACACCCAAGGAAATAGAAACAGTCATTAATAATCTCCCAACCAAAAAAAGCCCAGGGACAGATGGCTTTAGCACGGAATTCTACCAGACCTTCAAAGAGGAACTAACACCATTACTTTTCAAACTCTTCCACCACATAGAAACAGAAAGATCACTGCCAAACTCATTCTATGAGGCCACTGTCATTCTGATTCCTAAACCACACAAAGACCCAACAAAGAAAGAGAACTTCAGACCAATTTCCCTCATGAACATAGATGCAAAAATACTTAATAAAATACTAGCAAACCGAATTCAAGAACACATCAAAAGTATCATACACCATGATCAAGTAGGCTTCATCCCAGGAATGCAGGGATGGTTCAATATACGAAAGTCTATCAATGTAATTCACCACATAAACAAGATGAAAGAAAAAAAAAACACATGATAATCTCACTATATGCAGAAAAAGCATTTGACAAAATCCAACACCCCTTCATGCTAAAAGTTCTGGAGAGAACGGGCATAAAAGGACCATACCTAGAAATAAAAAGGCAATATACAGCAAGCCAGTAGCCAACATCAAATTAAATGGAGAGAAGCTTGAAGCATTTCCTCTAAACTCAGGGACAAGACAAGGATGTCCACTTTCACCATATCTCTTCAATATAGTACTTGAAGTCCTTGCTAGAGCAATATGACAACTAAAGGAGATCAAAGGGCTAAAAATTGGAAATGAAGAAGTCAAATTATCCCTATTCGCAGATGATATGTTAGTATACATAAGGGACCCCAAAAACTCCACAAAAGAACTCTTACAGCTGATAAACAACTTCAGCAAGGTGGCTGGATACAAAATTAACTCAAAAAAATCAGAAGCCCTTCTTTGTACAACAAACAAATATACCGAGAAAGAAATAAGGGAAACAACCCCTTTCACAATAGCCACAAACAACATAAAATACCTGGGGGTAACTCTAACCAAGCATGTAAAGGACCTATATAACAAGAACTTCAAGCCCCTGAAGAAAGAAATGGAAGAGGCTTTTAGAAGATGGAAAGATCTCCCATGCTCATGGATAGGTAAGATCAACATAATAAAAATGGCTATCCCACCAAAAGCAATTTATAGATTTAATGCAACTCCTATCAAAATACCAACACAATTCTTTATAGACCTGGAAAAAGCTATTCTCAACTTCATATGGAACAACAAAAAGCCCAGAATAGCTAAATCAATTCTGTACAATGAAAAAACATCTGGAAGTACCACCATCCCAGATTTCAAGCTGTACTACAGAGCAACAGTAATAAAAACAGCATGGTACTGGTATAGAAACAGACTAGTGTATCAATGGAATCGAATTGAAGACCCAAACATGGATCCACACACCTATGGCCAACTAATCTTTGACAAAGAAGCCAAAAACGCACAATGGAAGAAGGACAGCATCTTCAACAAATGGTGCTGGTCTAACTGGATGTTCCCTTGCAAAAGAATGAAATTAGATCCATACCTATCACCTTGTGGATCAAAGTGGATCAAAGACCTTAACATAAGGCCAGCCACACTAAAGATACTAGAAGAAAAAGTAGGAGAAACCCTCAAACTCATTGGCACAGGTAACAACTTCCTGAACAGAACACCAACAGCTCAGGACCTGAGATCAACAATCAATAAATGGGACCTCATGAAACTGAAAAGCTTCTGTAAGGCAAAGGACACTATCATTCGAACAAAACGGCAACCAACAGACTGGGAGAAAATCTTCACCAACCCCACATCTGATAGAGGGCTATTATCTAAAATCTACAAAGAACTCAAGAAACTAAATGCCAAGAAACCAAATAATCCAATCAAAAAATGGGAGATGGAGCTAAATAGAGAATTCACAAAGGAGGAATCCCTAAGGGCTGAGAGACACCTGAAGAAATGTTCAACATCCTTAATCATCAGAGAAATGCAACTCAAGAGGACCCTGAGATTCCACCTAACACCTGTTAGAATGGCTAAGATAAAGAGCTCAAATGATAGCGCATGCTGGCGAGGGTGTGGAGAAAGGGGAACTCTACTCCATTGCTGGTGGGAGTGCAGGCTTGTTCAACCACTATGGAGGTCTGTCTGGCGATATCTTAGAAATCTAGGAATAACTTTGCCTCAGGACCCAGCCATACCACTTCTGGGTATACACCCAAAGGACCTCTCATGGAGACATAGGGAAGTCTCCTCATCTATGTTCATAGCAGCCTTATTTGTAATAGCTAGAAATTGGAAACAACCCAGATGTCCCTCAACTGAAGAATGGATTAAAAAATTGTGGTACATCCATACAATGGAATATTACTCAGCTATCAGAAACAATGAAATCATGCAATTTGCAACCAAATGGATGGATCTAGAGGAGCTCATCCTGAGTGAGCTAACCCAGTCTCAGAAGGATGCACATGGTATCTATTCACTTATAGTAGGATTTTAACTATATCGTACAGGATATCTGTACTACAACCAACACACCAAAAGGAATATGGACATATTTTTTTTATCTTTTTCTTTTTCCTTCTTTTTTTCTTTTCTCTTTTTCCTTTTCCCTTCTCTTTTTCCTCTCTTTTTTTGTTGATATTCTTTGTTTTTGTGGGTTTGTGTGTTTGTTGGTCTTTTTTTTTTAGTATTCCCCCAGTAGCAAGGAGATACCTTTCACTGGCAGTACTGCCTCGTAGGCCCCCGGTGAATGAAGAGGCTTTTGGCCCTCATATGACTCCTGATCTGTGGTGAGAGACTGTTAGGCAGGGACACTCCACCCCAGAGGAACAAGACGGAAGGGTCAGGGGTTAGAACATGGGAGGGTGGGGCTGGGAAGCGGGAAAAGAGGACAATATGATAAGGATGTAACCTGAAGCAACAAACAAATAAATTTATTAACTAAAAAAAAAAAAAACAGGGGCAGGTGGCAGGGCTGAAACACTGTGAATGGAATAGAGGATACAGCCATTCGGCCTGGTTTTGCAGACCTCCAGGTGTAGAGAAGACGTGGAGCTAAGGTAAAATACAAGAGAATTGTGGTATTGGCCCATGCCTTTGACTTCAGTGGAGACGGTGGTGGGGGGGGAGGGGAGCACCGTAGAGTTGGTGGTCTTATGTATTCTGGAGTCATACGGAGCGGGGTGGTGAGGGTGCATACTCTTGGTCCCACCATTCAAGAAGAGTACACCCTTGGTCCCAGCTCCCAGCACACTGGAGACAGAAACGGACAGATCCCGGAGCTCAGGGTCAGCCTGATGCAGGGCAAACTCTAAATAGAGAAAGACTTCGATACAGGAGTGGTGGAACACATCTTTGATCCCTTCAGATGAGAAACACAGGTCCCTGATCCCAATAATTAGAGTTCAGAGACACACACATGGGATTTGGAGGGACCCAGGTTTGGAGGCTACTTACAAAAGGCCTTCTTGATGCAGGCAGATTGTCCTTTGGGATCTCAAAATATATACACTAGAGCTGGTTTAGCTCCAAGGTGACAGAATGATTTCTTCTTTAACCCAGATTGAAAGATAATGCTTTGTATGTTGTTGGAAGACCAAATTTGCTTCAGGAGAAGTACTACCTAGCCCCCCCCCACCCCCCACCCCCAAAAAAGAGGGCAATTGTCCTAGGGTTGGGATTGGGGCAGGGCTCTGTTCTTATCGTTCCAGGAGAATCGAAGCGTTCATTAGTGGAGCCCAGGGATGGCTGGACAGCAGAAACCTCAGCAGAGAGCAGAATCAGGCACCAAGGAGGACGAGTGACCCAGTTGATTCTGCCTGGCAGACGTCCTCAATAGCTGTCTCCATTGGGGGCCTGCAACCACCACAGCAATCCAATGTCACTGGGACCTTTCAGCTCTACACAATGCCCCGGCAGGAACCTCAGTGAAGCCTGCAAGATCAGCTTCTGCCTACAAACCCCTTAGGTCATCTAAACAGCTGAGAAAGAAGGACTGAACATAAAAGGAGTGTACTAACATTTTAACCATTTTTTCCATTTGGGTTCGGGCCCCAAACAGGTCTACTACGACCCAAATCAGGAGGAAGTCACTTTAAGAGAGCGACGTCCCATGCCCAGAGGGTGGGGAAGGTGTTTCTCCGCCCTTCTTTTTGGTTATTTGAAGGATAACTGAAAACTGATATTTAGGGGAAAAGACTACAAGCTGATAAATGGTCCTGTTTAATGGGTTTTGGAGGTTAGCCCCAGGGACTTCCTACTTTTCCTTTTCTGTATCCTTCTTCCTCTCCTATGTAGGAGTGCATGGGCTTGAGAAAAATGAGATATAGACATAGCACAGGAAGGTCCAAGAAGAAGGGGCAGATTATTGAATATGCCCTTATACCTTTGTATATTGATACAAAATTAGTAGTTTATTAGGCTAAAGTGGTATTGACCATTGTTTATTGTGCAAAAATTAGATTGTATTGGATTACATCAGTATTGATCTTTGTATATTGATACAAAATTAAGATTTTAGTTGGCCACAATGGTATTGACCCTTGCATATGGACGTAATAGTAAGATTGTATTGGGCTACATAGCCATTGATCTTTGTATATTGATACATAATTAAGAGTATATTTAACCACAATTGAATAGATCTTTGTATATTGATTCAAATTTATAGGTAACGCTTCCTAATTGTATCATACCTAGAGATACTGAAAAATAAAATGTGAAGCTCTGACCTCTTGATACCAACCGTCTAAAATGGTCCAGGATAGTTAAGTAAAACAAACTCCTAGTTATGCAAACATGTCACTTTGTTAGCTACTATGACAGTCTATCACAGATATTCTCTAAACTACCCAGTAATCAAGTTGCTAAGAGACAAGCAACATTTGCTTATCTAAATACAACAGATGGATAGGGCATCTTCAAAAACCCCAAGAGATCTGCAGAATATGGCATTCAAAGATGTTATCTTAAATCAAGGTTTTTTTTTATATCGAGACATATCAGCGCCTGACAGCACCCCCTATTCTACTCCAAGTAGAAGATAAGCATCGAAGAACCTCCACTGTAAGATGGTTGAATTAGTGGCAAGCCTTTCTCTTGGCATGAAAAAACCCCTTGCACCAACTGCAGACAGACTGCTGTCCAAAAAGGACAAAACTTGGTAGCAGGGAAGTCGACAGCCTAACTCTGCAAGACAGGGTAGGTAAGTCCTTCATAATCCCTGTTCTACAACATATGTCTGTCATAGAAACAGGACCCAAAGGCTGAAGACTGATGCAGGAATGTATGGAGAGAAAATGGGAACTGTCCAGGCAGTCATTGGTATGTCCTTTCTTAGTTTTGGAAGCTGCAGGCCCTGCACTTCCTATATAAGCAAATATATTTATCCCTCTCAGGTCTCTGAGGTGGTTGAAGAATAGACAGCTAGAGTCTCATAGTTAAATTTTGAGTTGTTTAGGAATCAAGAGGGTGTTATAGATCTAAGAAGATACTCTTAAAAGTGTGTTGCAAGTTAGTATGAATGTTGAGTCACATATAGACCTTTAAACTCAAGGAGATGGTTAGATAGTAGAATGTTAAAGTCAGGGGCCAAATATGTATAAACTGGACATTGGGAAGGTATACTGGGCCATTTAACTCTCATAAATGTGGCATATTTATATCTGTTTTTTTTGTATAATACTTACTGTAATAAGAGAAGGAACCATCTGTTGGACTGAAAGGGGAAACTTCTGGGGGGAAGAGGGTGGAAGGGCAGGATAGGAAGGGGGAATAGGGAGGGGTTTGTTACTGAGATGTAACTTGAAGAAAAAAAAATAAATTATTTAAAAAAAAAAGTAGGGACACTCTACTCCAGAGGAGTGGGATGGAAGGGATATGGGGTAGAGGGTGGGAGGGCAGGACTGGGAGGGGTGGAAAGAGGACACTGTGATAGAGATGTAACCTGAAGTAATAAATATGTATTTAAAAACAAAACAAAACAAAACAAAAAAGTGGGGTAACCTTCTTAAGGCTCAGTTTATTCAACTAGCAAATGTGAGGAATATTTCTCTCAGTTGGTATAAACAGATAATAGAGATATGCATTTCAGCCTTAAATGGAATATCTTTATCAGTACTACCATCATCCCCAAGTCTCAAGGAACATTGTGGACTAAGAGGCAGAATGAACTAAAGAGCTGGAGGATAAGAAGGCATGCTGCGGAAGAGAATCTTCTGTTTCACATTCACTGCACTTATCAACTTGCAGCAGCAGTACCAGTGTGTACAAAATCAGGCCAGCGAAGACTTCAGCATAGATAGGAAATGTAGGCGCAATCCCTTACTGAGGAGCTATTGGCAGTTAAAAGCTGGTGAAGTGAAAGGACAATTTATTTTTGAATGAGTGGTCACTGACGGTTTTCCCAGGATCTAGCTGATGCCCCATATACCCATATGTATATACATGTGTGTATATACACACACATGTATGGATGTGTGTGTGTGTGTGTGTGTGTGTGTGTGTGTGTGTGTGTGTGTGTGATAGCATTCATTGGGCATAGCGATCTATTAAAAAGTGAGCATGCATTTTGCATGGGCCATTGTTTGGAGAAATTTGAAAAAGCTGAAGGTAGAGAGGGACGGAAATAGGGTCATGAAATTCTCAATAATTAAAATATTAAATTTTTAATTAAAAATGTTAATCGAGCCACATAAATATACACATACTCAAACACAGAGAAAGAAAGAGAGAGACATCCAGACATAGACAGAGAAAGTTCTCATGATCTATTTTCTTTTACTAAGGTAATTGTTTTGCTGATAGGTCCCATTAGATAGAGTGGTTATTGCATGATTACTATGTCTTGAAGGAAAATATGGGAATTTTCAAAACAATTATAACTTCAAGCCATTTTCCCTTAAACATTCATAATAATAACAATAAAATGGCATATTCAAAAGGCTTGAATTTTGATTATTCAAGAGTATTTCTTCTTAAGTCCCTCTCAGAAAAAGCTAGATCTCTGGGGGAAAAAGCTTTCACTAGCCAAGTTTCCATAAGATATTGTGTGTTCCCAGTTACATAGAGAGGCTTTCCCTTTGAATATGACCTTCCATCAGAAGTTGTGCCAAGCCAATGGCATCTCCCTGGCAGAAACTGTCTCACTCATTCCATTTTCATCTTTCAGTCTCAAGTTCATTTTAAGAGTTAACCTTCTGAGATGCTTCCAAGGGACACTTGTCCCCTCCACTAGGCACTGCTTTTGTAAAGTGCTGTGCTTCTTTTTTTTCAAAGGGACTTTCTTAATGCTTCCCAAGAGATGTGACAACTTTGAAGCTGACCCAAGACAGAGGCAGAAATGCAAAGTTACATAAATTTCTCTTTGTCCACCGCTACCCTTCCGACTTCTAGAGCCTGACAAAAGAAACAAAAAGGATAAGAATATGACAAAGATTAAAGAGGACCACTGTTAAGGAGTCAAGGGAAAAAAACCCTCTATGTTGTAAAGATTGAGTCATGAGGACTGTGATAACAGGTTACCTTCTCTTCAAAATTGAATATCACCCTTAGGACATCACTGAGGGTAGAATTGAGGATTTGGGTAGAGTGCCTCATCAATCAAGTACCCCTAAATCTATAAGTGGAACATAGTGTTACAGGGAAAGATATGCAAAGCTTTACAACTAAGCTGGGAAAAAGCCCAATGAATTTTGGGAGAAATGAAACGTGTCCACAAAACAAATATATTTTAAAAAAATATTTATTTATTATTTCGGGTTACATCCTCATCAGAGTGCCCTCTTTCCACCCCTCCCAGTCTTGCCCTCCCACCTTCTATTTTTATTACTAAATCATAGAACAATTTGTCACTTACTAGGCAACCCACCGGCCACCAGTTAGTAACATTTTAGCATGGGCAACTCACACATGGGTTTCTTCAAGATATTTAACTTCTCAAGTGTCATGAGACAGGATATACCTGCTTCATGAGCACAAAGTTAAGGGCCAGCACAAATGACTGGATACAGATGCTACAATTTTTTTTTCTTGAGTTCAAGAACCAACAGAACAAAATTTTGATAGAACTTATGCTCATATCTTGGGAGGAGGGATTATCTAAGAAAATAATTTTAATATTAGGAATATAACATTGATACTCTCCTTCCCCATGAATAGGCACACACTCATGGCAATGAAGAGTTTCTGTTTCACTATCTTAACAATAAGGCCATCTCTGGTTAACTTATTAATGTTCGTCATGCTTTGGTGTTTGCAGTATTTCTTGGGACACAGGCCTTTTTAAACCTTTCTATAGCTACCTTGGCAGAGATATGCACTGGCAAAAGATGACTGACAAGTCTGAATTAGTAGATTAGTAGTGGCAAGCTGGAAATGGGAAGAAACGTTTAATTTACTCTCAGAGTTTCTGCCATCGAAATGACATTTTGAAAATTACAATTTTAGATTATAAAAATAGCATAATACCAATTAAAATTTGAAGGACAAAGAGATATATAAACTTCTACCAGAGTCAAACTATCTCATTCTATTCTTTTTTTTCCAGAACTGGGTGTATATATGTGATTGCATGTTTAAAAAGAATTATACAAATTATATTCAAAACACAGTCACTTTACCAGATGATATTTTATTTTTGTAAGTACTTGTTGACTTTTCTTCACTTTATCTCTTTATTATTTCTTACATGTGTTTGCTTAGCCTGGATCAATGTTAAGTTTCTTGGACTCATTAGAGAAATAATGCATTTGTAGACTGAATATCAAATCACTATGGATATAGGAAGTGTATTTATATGTGTATACTGAAAATCTTGACATTAACTCACTGAATCTAGGTTTCTATAGAAGCAGAGCTTTCCCTAGGGCATTAGGGACTATGAGCATCCTCATTAGATTACTGGCCAAATTCTAGAATGGGTTCTGATCTATACTTCACACCCCTGTCATTTATCATCTCTCATTTAGAGGATGCTAAGAGACGAAATGCCTTTTGCATTAAAAATCTTTTTCCTGCAGCCAAACAATACATCAGAGAGAATAAAAGCTTTTTTGGATTGTTGCCATATGCTATTCTACACATAAAATGTTTCATAGATAATAGAAGGTGTGTGTGTGTGTGTGTGTGTGTGTGTGTGCACACGCGTGCACACATGCATGTGTATGTGTGTACATTTGTATATTTTTATGACAAGAAAAAATAAGGTTACATTTTTACAATATACAAATTATAACGATTTAAAATTTTTTTTTAGAGTTGAAGTGTCTCAGAACTACTGTTTTTTTTTTTTTAATTAACAGAGCAATGCATCAAAGACAGAGAGGTTTGTGAGGGACTCTAGTATTTCCTTCTTGTCCCAATTTCCCACCACTTGCTGACTATTTCCTTCCTTCCTTCCTTCCTTCCTTCCTTCCTTCCTTCCTTCCTTC
>CAJQZJ010031868.1:5849939-5863894 GCA_907164525.1 Lophiomys imhausi
TTCCTTCCTTCCTTCCTTCCTTCCTTCCTTCCTTCCTTCCTTCCTTCCCTCCCTCCTTCCTTCCTTCCTTCCTCCTTCCCTTCCTCCTCCTCCTCCTCCTCCTCCTCCTCCTCCTCCTCCTCCTCCTTCTTCTTCTCTCTCTATCTCTCTCTCTCTCTTAGAAGGGAAGAGTATTCTTATATAATATGGAAGGTCCCTTCTTGCCTTAACTTTCCTTGACACCCACATCTTGTTTAGCCCTCTGTTTGATGGTTTTGAAGTGTGTGTTTTGTTTGTTTGGTTAGTTAGTTAGTTTTGTTTGTTTGTTTTTTGTTTTGCAATCATTGGATTATACTGTTTGTTTTGTTTTTTCACCTAGACTCCTCACTTCGGAACTTAGCCACACTTGTCTACTTCAGTGTTGCTGTACTTTAAGGGTAAGTTAAATTAGCCATATCCATGATCAATTGCAGCCAATCTGGTGAAACAGCACTGTTATGGTATTTTCACCCTGCTTTTCTCAAGCTATAGACATTTTATTTTATGTGTGTATGTATGTATGTATGTATGTATGTATGTATGTATTTATTTATTTATTTATTGTCACATTTGTTTATTCATTCAAGCTACATCACAATCACAGTCCCCTCCCTCCTCTCCATCCCAGTCCCAGCTTCCTAACCTCTTCCCCCTTACCCTGCTATCTGTTTTTTAATTTAAAGTGTATCCTTTTCTCCCCAACTGCTCCCCCTTTTAGTCCAATAAAATGCTCTTTTTCTTATAACAAAAAATACAATACAAAACAATAGTAATAATTAGGGCACAGTTATGAAAATTATAAGGTATAACATACATTCCCATTCTCCAGTCCATATATAATAGGCAACTGATATTAATATTCTGTTATCTATCTCGATGAGTTTAAAGTTCTATACCTAACTCAGTTTCCATCCTAACTTGTTTTACCAAATTAAAAACATCTCTGATTCTCATCAGTTCAGATAAGTAAAAAATTCCTTCCCCCCAAACAAATGCTAAACCGAAGATCATATGATGTCTGAGAATAAACAACATGAAGAAACTTTTCTAGAATCTAGGTAGAGGGAACATAACAGGCAAATATCCTGCACCAGCATAAAAGAAACCAAGGAAACTGAACTAAAAAGAGTTAAGGTGAGACTATAACTATCTAGTCTTCAATCACATCAGAGACTTGAGAGGGATAAATGTATCTGAGTACACAGGAAATGCAGAGTAAGCAGATTCCAAAACTAAAAATATGGCAAACAATTGGCTGCCTGGACAGTCCCCAATTTCTCTCTATAACATTGGAGCATCTATCTTCAGCCTCTTGGCCCAGTATCTATTGACAGACATTAATTGTAAAGCAGGAATTATGAAGGACTTGCCTATGGATTTTATAGGTCTAAGAAGGTGTTTTGATAGGTTTGTAAGGCAAGTTAGGATGGAAACTGAGTTAGGTATAGAACTTTAAACTCATCAAGACAGATAGATAATAGAATATTATTATTAGTTACCATATGGACTGGACATTAGGAATGTATATTACACCTTATAATTTTCATAATTGTTGCCTAATTGTTCTTATTGTTTTGTATTGTATTTATTGTTATATGAAAAAGAGCCTTTTATTGGACTGAAAGGGGAAGATGTTGGGGGGGAAAAGATACACCTTAAATAAATTAAAAAAAAAAGAGGATAGGACTCTGAAAGGAAAGAGGGTAGGAGGGTGGGACAGGGAAGAGAGGAGGGAGGGGGCTCTTTTTGAGATGTAACTTGAAGAAAGAAAGAAATATTTAAAGAAAAAAAAAAGAATCAGTGCAGGCGAAGCTGATATTCTAGGAAACCACTAGATAAGGCTTGTACTCTCTCCAAGCAAGAAGGCCGTGTGGAAACCAGTAATGGTTATGACCGCAGTAGTAAAAAAGTTGATAAAGAGTATTTCAAACACAGTTGTGAGTTGTAAGAATTATTTGCTCTAGATTTTATTATCAATAAATAATCCATTAGTTTCTATTTTTGAAAAAAAAAAGAGTCAAGGTAAAGGAAACCCTGACAAGAAGCAAGCAGAGGAGCCTGGATATTCTGATACTGTCTGGCTGTGCAAGATTCTTTTGTCCACTTAAGAAGAACCAACATTTGTACTCTGGAAGCAACAGAAAATTATAGATAGGACCTTAGCATGATTTGATTTACTTATCAATCACTTTTCAGTTGAGAAGGGAAAGATATAAGGATAATTTGTTTACAGCAAAACAGGAGAATTACACAGTAGCATAATGGCTTTATTGCTTTTCTTGACTCTGTTTGGTTACATCTTGAGACTGATAACCTAACTTTCCTTGAGTGGCTCATTTCTGTAGCTCCTCTCATTGGACTAGGGGAATGTTACCCAGAGGAAAATAGAAAGCTCTTTTCCTCTTGTTTACTTCTGAATTATTTATGTTATTAAATTGGATTTAGAAATGTGAAAGATAGTCTTATTTCCCTCAGGACTCACTGAACACAGATCTGTATCTCCCTAAGATGATCCTCACAATAGCTGTGTGCTGCCTCGGAACAATTAATGGACAAGGTTGCCAGACACTTGCCACCATGTCCAGAATAATGGGTGGAAAACCTTCAAATTACTATGGTAACTCTTCCTGATCTCTTGTAATGGTTGCATATTGTCTCACAGTTTTTCAGTTAAATGCATGTGCTTTTATTCATGGGAAATGGCATAGTTTTCATGAGAGATTAACATTTCTGCAAGGAGGCATCCAAACAACCATGATAAAAAACCGAGTCCTCATCATGTTGAGCATCAGGAAAACTACATCCTATCCCATGTTAACTGCCTTACTATCCAATTGTCCTTGTATAGAATAAGGAAATTAAAAGATTATTTCTAATTCTTACTTTCCTCTTAGCCTGCTGCTGTGGTGACTGAAGTTCACTGAAAGTGGAGCTTGCCAAGAATTAGATGGGCATTTATCTTATTAGTCTCCCCAGTACCCATTTATTAATTCCCATTCCAAAAGAAAAATTTAGTAGGTGTCATCACACATTGCTAGACTTCAGATACCAAGTCAGTAGACTGAGTATTCCTGTACTATGGACTAGACAAAATATAGGTTTACCTGTCAAGACTCAAGTATGGTAGTGTTAGCCTATGGAAAAACTGAACTTCTTCTCACCCTAGCAATATACATAGGAAGACTTCAAGTCAGTTCCCTCATTAAAAGAAAAATCAGATTCCTAGCAAATATCCAAGAAGTTCTAATCCTGTTTTCTATAACTAAACCTGTGCATTTACCTGCTAAGTTTGACCATGACGGGTTCAGTATTGGAGCAAATGGTTTGTTGACAAGAAATAAGATTGGGGGAGGAAAAGATGAGGTAGATGACACTGGTACATTGTTGACTTCTGACACATGTAAACTATCCAGCTTGGTCAATGATGTGAGTTCAATCTTCATGTGCTTCCTTGAGACCAAATGGCTCCCACTGGAGAAGAACTAATAAACCATATGGTAATGAGAAAGAGGAGTGGAAATTAGAATAAACTTAAAAGGTTATAGTGGTTATGAATTCCATCAAAACATACTACTACTGTCAGCAGTGATAAAACAGGGAGAGCACATGAGGAACTGATTGCTTGGTATAAAGGCACACTTCCTTTCTCTTTCAGAAAAGTAGAACACAAATGAATATATGAGAACAAATAGCGATGTTATACTAAGGCTGTGGGAGGTTGACACCTTTATTTCAGTTATTTCTCCAAATAAGATCAAATGGATTGTACTGGTGACAGGTAGCCTAAATATTACATCCATCACCTATTTTTTGTATTATTTTCCTCCTTTATGAAAAAATGAGAATAAATGGGCAGCTGCTGTGATCATTAGTTCACAGAGACTGGCTTAAGAAACAGATTGCTGGTGCCACAATCATAGGCCTAAGAATTCTGTCATGCAGACTCTGGTGCGGTGTGCCAATTCTCAGGGAATGGCTTATCCTAAATAGTGTTTGCCGTTACTCATAAATATATAATGACAGTCATCCTTAAGCAAACTTCATCCAAATCACTCCATCCTGCCGTAGTAATGACTGTTCACCCAGTAAAGAGCTGAGAGGCAGCTGCTCAGAGGCGTTTATAATACTGGGCATTATTTAAATATGTGCTAATCCTCTGAAGCAAAAGGCTGTTCGTAGGAGCAGGAAGGACCACTGTGGATTTCTAAATGTCCAAGACTAACTGAGCACACATAAACAATGAGAGCAGAAAATGGAACAATGAGAAGGGAACATGCTAGAGTAGCATCATTGCTTTCTCTCCGCATTTGTGCAGGTTAGAAAGAGCTAGAAATATATGTTATTAAAAAGATGCCTATTCTGACAGACATTTGTTGTAGAGCAGGGATTATGAAGGACTTACCTACCCTTTCTTGGCAGAGTTAGGCTGTCGACTTCCCTGCTACCAAGTTTTGTCCTTTTAGGACAGCAGTCTGTCTGCAGTTGGTGCAAGGGGTTTTTTCATGCCAAGAGATAGGCTTGCCACTAATTCAACCATATTACAGTGGAGGTTCTTCGATGCTTACCTTCTACTTGGAGTAGAATAGGGGGTGCTGTCAGGTGCTGAAACAGGACCCAAAGGCTGAAGACTGATGCAGGAATGTATGGAGAGAAAATGGGAACTGTCCAGGCAGTCATTGGTATGTCCTTTCTTAGTTTTGGAAGCTGCAGGCCCTGCACTTCCTATATTTTTTTTTCCATTGACATGTTTATTCTTTAACAAAACAATAAAAAGGGAAACTATTATTATGCATGATAAAAGCATCTCTGCATTTTAAATGATGGGATTTTTTTGTTGAAAGAGCTAGGTGAAAAGTATGATATGAATATGACATGTAAAATTTAGATCATCACCTCTGGGCAAACAAAAACTCCTTTCACAGTCTTAAGACTTGCATGATCTCAGGTGTGTTGTTAACTCTGACTCTATTGTCCAGCCGATGTTCCAGTCTCTTAGAATGTAAGAGAAATTTATATCAGCATGCACTGCCCTGTAAGTCTAGTTCCAGTAAATGTGACAAAAGTATTATGAAATCAACTTTTCACAGAACTCATTTGTCAACTCAATGTACATACATGTTAATTGAGGTAGGTTCTGAGATTATACATGGAGCTTTTTCCCGTTCCCATATTTACTTCCTTCCCAGCCCCAGTGATCATTTCCACAGTCATTTACCTTCAATAGAACATGGACTTAAACTGAAACAGCATCAACTCCCACAGTCCATTGCATTCCTGGTGCTCATCCTTGGGCTGAAGAGTGTTTGTGAACTTGTGTGTCTCTGTGTCTATGTGTGTTTCCTGTGCTTTGTTTCTGGTGCTGTTTCTTCCCTTTGTTTTGTTTTGTTTTTTTTTGTTTTGTTTTTTGGTTTTTTTTTAATAATTTATTTTTTATTTCTTCAAGTTACATCTCAATCACAATCCCCTCCCTACTCCCCCCTCCAGTCCCACCCTTCCACCCTCCTCCCCCTCAACCTCCCCATCCTCTTCCCTACTTTTTTTTTTTTTTTAGTTTAAGGTATTTCTTTTTTCCTCCCAACAGCTCTCCCTTTCAGTCCAAAAAATGGTTCTTTTTCTTATAACTATAAATACAATACAAAATGATCCAGCCTTGCAGACTTCTTCAATAGCAGTTTCCTCAAAAGTCTACAACCACAACCACTCAAAATCGCTAAGATCGTTCAGCTCCACAGACTACTCCAGCCAGATCATCAGTAAAGCTCTGAAGATCAGCTTCTGTCTATGAACTTCTTAGGACATCTAAATAGCTGAGCACAAAAGGACTGAACATCAAATGATTCTATTAACATTTTTAACCATTTTTCCATTCTTATTTGGGCCCCAAACAGGTTTACTACATCCCAAATCAGCAGGAAGTCATTTTAAGAGAACAACGTCCCATCCCCAGAAGGTGGGGAGGGTGTTCTCCCCCTTTGGTTATTTGATAGATAATAGAAAATTTGTTATTTAGGGGAAAAGACTACAAGCTGTTAAATGGTCTTGGTAAATGGGTTTTGGAGGTTAGACCCAGGGACTTCTCTCTTTTGCTTTTCTGTATCCTCCTTTCTCTCCTATATAGGAGTGAACAGACTTGAGAAAAATGGGACATAGACATAGTATAGGAAAGATCAAGAAAAAAGGACAGATTATTGAATATGGCCTTATACCTTTGTATACTGATACAAAATTAATATTATATTTGGCTAAATTGGTATTGATCATTGTATATTAATGCAAATTTAAGATTGTATAGGGCTACATCGGTATTGATCTTTGTATATTGATACAAAATTAAGATTATATTTGGCCACAATGGTATTGACCCTAGTATATTAATGTAAAATTAAGATGGTATTGGGCTACATCGGTACTGATCTTTGTATATTGATACAAAATTAAGATTATATTTGGCCACATTGGTATTGATCTTTGTATATTGATATAAAATTAAGGGTAACACTTCTTAAAGGTATTGTTTGTAGTAATACTTAAAAATGAAATGTCCAGTTTTGACCTCTCGCTACCAACCGACATAAACTGTTTAGGATAATTAAGAAACGGAAACTAATAGTCATAAAAACGTGTCATTTTGTTAGTTACTATGACAGTCTATCACAGTTATTTTCTAAGCTACTCAGAAATCAAGTTGCTAAGAGACAAGCAATAAAAGATTCTTTTTATTGAAATTTTTTGCCTCAAACTCATAGAGATCCACCTGCCTCTGTTTCCAGAATACTGGCATTGAAGGCGTGCACCACCACTCAGCTTAGTAAGAGGTTCTTAAAAGTTCTCCTCCATTCCACAGAAATTTTATGAATCTGATTACTCTGTAGTCAAGAAGTCCCTGTTCCACTGCCAAGAAAAAGTTTGACCTGACAATTATGCATCATGATGATTCACCTACCTCATGTCTAAAGAAGAAATTCTCCTAAGAGGATACAGATTTGGAGATACACAAATATCCTAAGTGCTCTAATGGAAGAATTGGCCTTTCGTTATTTTTTAGATTAGGAAATAGACTAGAGCCATGATTTCTGAACTTCATTAGTGGAATTCTGGAGTCATTCTGAGCACATCAGGAACTGGTTGATATGAGAGGGTATGAAAGAGGAGTTGACACACAGGGAATGAGGAGGATTGGCTCTTCTCTGTTCTGTATACTGCTTTCACTCTCTGAAACTTTATTTCAAGCTCCTTATAAATTTACATTGAAGGGGGAACGAAAACAAATATAGTAATGTAGTTAAGAAAAAGGAAAGGAAGAAAGTGGGTTCAGAGACATAATCTGTTACAAAGCAATTTTCCACTGAAGCCAGGTAAAGCATTTTCTACCATACTTCAGGGTTGCTTCTCCTGCATGAGCAGTTCCAACCTGTGTAATTTTTCATATATCTTTATGTCTTGACTTTCTGTCATTGGGTGTGACTTCCTAGTATGGTTACAAGGAGTGGGAACTCATGTATTTTTAACAGTTGAACCAAAGTTGTGCTGTGTTTCAAGGAACTCCACAGACATGCCTTGTGGAACCCTGAGGCTTTATGCAACTCAAATAAAAAACCTGCTGTTCCAGAATACACTGCCTTTAGCTAAATTCATTCCAACAATTCCTTAGCGAATGGCACAAACAAACTTTTGCAAGTGTTTAAAGTAAAAACTTTACAAAAGACTGGCAGACTGGAGGGAGTGGCATACAAATAATCACAGCAAAAGTGAAAATCTTTCTAGTACATAATGAATTCTAAGGCATTGATTGGTACAGGCCTCAAAAACACAAAAGAAAAAAATGGGAAAGGACATTTACATGTCCAGCTAACAAGTAAGAAAAATATACATCTTATTAAAATGTGCAAAGGTGCTAAAGGTCATTTTAAGCTGACTAATTAGCAAAATCAAAAGGTATGATGACATCTTGGTGATTTTATGAAAATAGACATTATCACATAATCTTACATGCTTGCTCTTGAACACTACCTGGATAGTATCTATTAAATTTTGAATACTCTTTGGCACAACAATCTTAATTCAGAGGATTTATTCTTCTGATATAAAAGCATACAAGAAAAGATTCATGCGTGTGTTTGATCATTGTAGAATTGTTTACAACATCTGTAAACATTATAAATGGAATTGCTAAGTGCAATATGGAAACACATTGAGTAAAGGAATATGAAGGAGTACTAAGGAGTACTATGAGTTTTGTATACTATCATAACATCTCTAGAAAATATTCATGGAATCTTCCTTTGTGACACAGTGCTAGGCACAATAACTATGCACCAATGAACATAAAAAGTGAAAAAAGTCTGAGTTGAAAATTATTACCTACATTATTGTTCAGCTTTTAAATAGAACAGATATGAAATAATAGTATTTATGTATTTTTACTTTGCATCAAGAAAATTTGAAGCTGGATAGAAATCTTAACAGTTAGAAATCTGATACACAAGAATTAATAATTTAACGCCATACTAGTCAACATAGGAAGATCCTATCCCTCAAAAATTAAGGAAGAGAAAAAAAATTTATACTAAAAAGGAATAATAATGCATTCTTGGGGTGGTTTTTTTTTTTTTGGAATGCCTTACATTTTTAAAAAATTAATTAAATAATTATATGGCTGGCATCCCGCAAGTTGCGAAGATTCATTAAATAATCACTAATTTGTGAAAGTGCCCAATTTTTAACAGCATAGTTGAACCCAACTGCACTTTGATTATTTGTCATAACTAAGAAAGCCCACCCAAATCCATAGGAAGTGATGAATACCAACCTCTTCAGGTAATATGCATAAAATAATTTCAAATTTTTATTTCTGAACATTCAGGAAATGAAGAAAAGAGAAAATGTCAAGTTACATGATTATCTAATCAAATGTGAATTACCATATTCTCATAATTGATTATGATTTCTAGCACAGCATGGTAGGAGATGTGTGTGATACTAAAAGTTAGGAAGCTGAGTCAGGAGAATTCAAGGCCAGACTGGACTACATAGAGAATTCTAGGTCACTAGCAGCACTATATTGTGAGATCCTTCTCATTAAATAAATAGAATTTAAATTATGTAAAATACTCCAATAACCAAAATATTTTAGTATAGTAACTTATTTTGTGAAACATTTGGAGGCTAGAGAGATGATTCAGTAGTTGAGAGTACTTGTTGCTCTTGAAGGGGACTGGAGTTTTGTTCCAAGAACCATAATAAAATGTTCACTTATAACTCCAGCTTTGGGGCATCCAACACCTTCCTTTAGCCTCCGTGAACACCTGTATATCACAAACATACACACACACACACACACACACACACACACACACACACACACACACGTAAACCTAAATGTTATTTTAAGAGAGTCCTCTTTTATTTTTCCAATATGATCATATAGTAATTGTAGCAGTGATTTTATAGAGCATGCAGAAGTATGACTCATAATAAAGCTGGTCTATTTTAGGCAATAAACATAATTAATATTTATCAAATTTTCACTGTGAGCAAGGTAGTATTAATTGGATTTCTTAAATTGTAACTTTCAATTGCAATCTTATGAGCCAGGTGCTTAATATCACTTTTATGCAAACAAGCAATCCAAGGCTCAAGAGTTATATAACTTGGCCAAGGGTCCTCAACCTAAAGAGAAGAAAAGTGAACCAGCCATTCAACTCAGAAGCAACACGCCTCCTCATCACGCATAAAGACTAATCAAGAATGTTTGCTTTATATCAGGCAGGGATCCAGCAGGGGAGGGGGGGGAATCTTTGTCATGAACCAATACAAGCTAGCCTTCTTCAAAGTAGAACTTTAACCAGTTCCAGAAATGTCACAGTGAAGCTAGTAGATTATCAAAAACTGGGGATGGTTGCTTTACTTTTTTTTTTTCCCCCATGAGAATGATATAATTTATTCAGCTGAAGTCATGAAAGGAGCTCGGTAGTGTTAACTTCAAGAATGCACTCTCAGAGGGGCCTGGAGTGCTGTTATTCTCTGGTGAGGAGAAAGAAAGACCCATATGTTTTGGTTACCACACTCAGCTGGCAAGGTCACCTTTCTTTTTTTTTTAATACATAATTTATTTTTTATTTCTTCAAGTTACATCTCAATCACTACTAGACAGGCGCTTTAACCAGCTAAGCCACGGAGCCAGCATACATCTCAATCACAATCCCCTCCTTCTTCCCCCATCCAGTCCCACCCTCCCACACTCTTCCCCCTCAACCTCCTCTTCCCTTTTTTTTTAAGTTTAAGGTATATCTCCCCCCCACAACAGCTCCCCTTTTCAGTCCAACAAATGGTTCTTTCTCTTACAACAATAAATATATTACAAAACAACAGAAATAAATAGGTCACAATTATGAGAGTTATATGGCTTAGCATACATTATCAATGTCCAGTCCATGTGTATTTGGCACCTGACTTTAACATTCTACTATCTAACCATCTCTATGAGTTTAAAGTTCTATATCTCAGCTTTCATACTAACTTGCATCACAATTTTAAAAACATCTTCTTAGATCAAGAATACCCTCTTGATTCCTAAACAACTCAAAATTTAACTATGAGACTCTACCTTTCTATTTTTAATAGCTGTGACGGTTGACTTCGCTCAGCTGGAAGGTCATCTCAGTAATTGGTTTTCTCCACAAATCTCACTTGGTGATCGATCCACCTAACCCAGTGAAGGGAGTCTTTGTCCCTGAGAATGTATAGAATTGTCAAATTGGGCAGATGAGACTTAAGCTTTGACACAGAGTCTTAAAGGAAAATGCATAATCAACATCCAGATTGCATGGTAGGTTCAGTTACATTGTATGGAGAGGAAAATGATAGACAATCAAAGGCTTTATAAAGTGATGAATCCTTGGTTAGTGCTGGATTGGTGCAGCAAGCAGGAGGTCACAATAAGGCATGAAAAGGGAAACAGAAAAGATTGAAAGGTAGATGCATTTTAAGGAAGCAAGCTTAAGAAGCCAAAAATATTTTGTATTAATTTTTAAACCATGTACATTTTATTATTGGTCTGCTAACTCACCATATGCAGATACTCAGCTATGTCGACTTGTATAGAGAAAAGACTAGATTTTTTTTTGTCATTACTGTATGAAGATACAAGGTTTATATATATATATATATATATTTTTACAAGTGATGGGATTTTCCTTTGTTGAAAATAGAAATGATGATTAGACTTATCAATGAAAGAAAAATAGTAAACATTAGAATGCAAGAAAAGAATGGGACCAGGATGGAAATATAAATATATGTGAAGACAAGAACTTGGGAGACAAAACTGAATGGCATATTTGGCTCTCTGCTATGAAGAGAAAAAAACAACTCTAATTTAGACACTATTATTTTGTACACTGGGAAGTAAGAGGACAAGGGATAGACACTGCATGCCAGTTGAGATTGTTTAAAACAACACATTAAAGTATGAAGAGAACTAAAGGAAAGTTATGAGATAGCATTTGAAAGAACAAACTGTAGAGTTTAAGTACAAGAAACAGAGCAAGGGATAAGGCCAGGTAAGGACAATGTGCAGGAGACATAAAGGAGAGCAAGGACTAACATTGTGACAAGCGCAGTAGGAGTCAAGGGGATAATGAATGTCTTGGAGATGAAGGGCCACTAGCACTGGAGAGTGGCTCCATATAGATTGTATGTTGGTCAAGCATAGAAGAAGAAATTGTTCTAGGAGTAAACAGTCCAGTTTATCATAGCAGAGGTTATGTACATATGGAGAGGTTTAGTTTTCAGTGGTAATATTTGTCTGTAATTAACAGGATTATAGAATGTTCCATATTTCATATTTTCACTGTTTGCTTCTAAGTCTCGTGTTTTAGGCTATCTAATATTTAGCCTGGTTAGGGAAGATAAAAATTGAGATTTCCCACCTTGTCTCTAGATGATAATGGTGGGTGCTAGAAATTAAACCCAAGGTTGCCACTCACCACTAAACCACACCCCCAGCTCTTCCTTTCATCTGTTTTCTTTAAAGCTATGATGCGTGATGCGCAAATCCAGAAAAGGAGCTTAAATGAGTCCTCTGAAATGGCATGCAGATATAGTTACTTAGAAGCATCTTTTGGGGAAAAGTGAAAACTTTGATAAATGGTCCAAAACTTAGTCTAAAGTCTACTGTGATGATACGCACATGCTAAGTATCCGCAGTGTTTGGGAATGTTCTTGACAACAAGAAATAATCTGAGCTGATGAAAGTGAACTTGATTATCACTCAGACCTGGTTTAACAACTACATTATGAACTTGACTTAGAAAAACTAGACAGTAAATCTTAGATGGAGGAAAAAAACACAAAGGAGGGTCTATTTAATGAAGTGAAGGCTGGTGCCATGAATTCCTGTGTCATGGAGTTTACAGGAAAGTCATTATGGGGCAAGCCAGCTGCCTTCTACACATTCTGCACCAAGGTCACAAGTGTACATGAAGTGAGTGTGAACAGTGAAAACAGAAACTTCGTTAGTTCTCCAAATCTGATGAAACCCCAGTCTCATACCAGTTCTAACATGGGGACGGAAACAGAAGCTTTCTAGCATGGTAGCTGCTCTCTAAATAGCTTGGTCAGACAAAGAGACTCCAATGAAGACAGAGGCTGGCTTGCTGAGCCTGCTCGCCAGCCACCAGCCACTCTAGGGACAGACATCAAGACATAAAGAAGGAAGTCTCCGGAAATGTGTCTGACTGCTGGTTTTCAATCCTTTCACTTGGGGCTTTGTTTCATTTGCTTTCTGCTTTTTCAATAAGCTTCCCCCTTGAATATTTTCTACCTTGTGACTTGAAAGCTGGAGGGCACACGTGAGGTGGTGGCAGCTGCCATCTCAGCTGGATGGCATCCCTTCCCTCCCTAGTAGATCATGAGACTGAGATGGAACAGAAAGTGAGGTGAAACCCCCAGAGGAGATACACAACAGCTGTGATTAGTAGTCCTTTCCTGCCTGTGGTGCCCTCCGACTGCATGTCTACAGTGCTTTATAAACACATTGTACACAAATCTACACTTATTTAGTTATAAATATGCAAAAGTAATGAAGTCATTAGTAGATACTGTATAGTGTTAGTCTTTGAAAGCAACAATTATTAGTTTTGAACTTAAATGTACAAACATGCTGCATCTAAATAGCCTAAGATATTACATATAAACTACACATAAATGATAATATTGGAATAATGTGCTCAAATAGTACATTTTTGCCTCTAGCAAATTGCACTCCAACATATTTACTTCAGATTTTATATTGTGTTGAAGAGAAACAAACCTCCCTGGGCCCTCTATTGCCTTAATTATAAAACATACTGAAAACAGTGCTCATTTCTGCCCTTTAGGTGCTATGCAGTATTGGTATGTACCCTCAGCCTACTCAGAAGTTGCTAACTTTCTGTGTTCATGCAGGGATTACAGGTAAAATTATTTCTTCATGCTGGTTGGGTTGGATTTTACTCTTTTCAAATTGCACCAACTTCCCACTGATATCAACAGGAGCATTGCCTAGGAGAAGGTGGTAAAATTAAGCCTCATAGTTTATAGACTACTTGAGCTGACTTAAAAAAAAATCAAATAGGTCCACATTCTACTCTACGCCCTTTATTACACTCTTGTGTACACTATAGTCTCACTGATTTTGGAGAGAATGTGGAAAAGGGAAAGTTGGGAAAAACATGAAGCAAATTGAGAATCTAGCCAATACCTTACTTACTTTGTGAGGGAGCAGATGATAATGTTTCCTTTTTAGATCAGAGTCTACTACATGTCTTTGTGGGTTGTTCCACTGAGAAAATGAATATTTGAGAAATCAGTGTTGAGCTTTATAGAAGTGGACAGAACTGGGACTTGCCAAGAACTCTGGAAGCAGAAGGAAGTGGATCTCTGTTTGTTGCAAGCCA
>CAJQZJ010031868.1:5863904-5914416 GCA_907164525.1 Lophiomys imhausi
AGAACTCTGGAAGCAGAAGGAAGTGGATCTCTGTTTGTTGCAAGCCAGCCTGGTCTACATAATGAGTTCCAGGCCACGCCAACCAGAGCTATGTAGAAGGAAGTTAAAAGGTTTCAAAAAATATTAAAAAATTCCATTCAGAAATGAAATGTGTGCTATTGTTACTGTAGAGAAATGGGGTGATGTGATAATTATTATTCTTTAGGGATCATTATAAAAATACCAAAGGGCCTCGGAGGGAAAGCTTTGTGGTTCACAAGCTTATATACAATTCCACTAAATGTAAAACTTAGGCATATGACGTTTCCCTGAGAACTTCAAATGTACTGAGAGAGCAGAACAGCCCTCTGTGAAACCATGTGGCATGTAGAACATTTTCAAGGTGTTGAGGATATTGAAATAGGTGGTAGATAAGTCCTCAGAGACCCACTTGAAAGCTACAGTTGATGAAAAAACTACCCCCAACCAAGGAGGTTATGTGAGAATTCTGGGTATTGTTGTGACTGAAGGTAATAGTGGTCCACAGTGAAGGGAAGACTAGAGATGTTTGCTGAAAGGACTATTCAGTTAGAGCCTCTTGAACCCATCATAATGTGAAGACATTATGTCAGGAATTACTTTGATATACCTAACTGATGAAATGTCAGAATATAACACTGGGTACCATATACCACCAGTTTCCTTTTGGTATCTAACCATTAGTTGCAATTCCAAGAAGCTGCCCAGAATCAAGAAAGGGCACTGAGAGACGGGGCCTAGCAAGTGCTTTACAAATAGCACATTGCTTGAGAATTGTTAGCAGTTAAGTGGAAAGGAAGAGGGAAGTAAGAATCACAGAGGGTGAGAGGTATGATCAAAGGACATTGTATGAATGGGTGGAAATATGACAAAACTTATTATTTTAACAGTTAGTATAAATAAGTTTTTCTAAATGGAAAGCCTGAGAACACTATCACTGGCTAAGGAAGAAAAAAATCAAGCTTCAAAATAGAATAGATTCTATTTTTTATGTTTATTTATTACATCTCCATCACAGTGCCCTCTTTCTAGCCCTCCCAGTCCCAACCTCCTACCCTTTCCCCACTCTCCCTCCTACCCTACTCCTCCGGAGTGGAGTGGGGTGTCCCTACATATCAGTCCCCTCCACAATTCAGCAATTATGAGGGCTAAGAGCTTCCTCATATACTTGGGGCCTACATGGCAGCTATATTAGGGCAAAGTGTCCCACTAACAAGTAACAATTCTTTTTTCCTGTTCCTTTTGGTGTGTTGGTTATAGGATAGTTATCCTGTACTATATGGTTAAAATCCAATTATAAATGAATAGATACCATGTGCATCTTTCTGAGTCTGGGTTAGCTCACTCAGGATGAGCTTTTCTATTCCATCCATTTGGCTGCAAATTGTATGATTTCCTTGTTTGAGATAGCTAAGTAGTATTCCATTGTGTATATGTACCAGTTTTTTTTTTTAAATCCATTTGTCAGTTGAGGGACATCTGGGTTGTTTCCTATTACAAATAAGGCTGCTATGAACATAGATGAGGAGATATCCTTGTGGTTTGGTGAGGAATCAGTAGATTCTACTTTGAATCTATATTGAATACCTATTGCTTTGTTGAGAATTGAGAAGTCAAATTATTGAAATCTATAGGAGAATTACACATGTCATAGCTCAAAGCCAAGAATGGTAAGTCATAATTTGGAGGACAGATGATATATTAGTAAGTTCAAATTAAAAGATGTACAAAAAAGGAAAAATTAGTAGGAAGACTGCCTTGAAGATTAATTAAACTCATAAATCACCAAGAATAGGTACTCAGACCATATTGGCTCAGTTATTTAAATATATTAATTAATTTTCTGGTTTCATGTTGTTCTCCAGGCAACTTTTTACATATATTATCCCTTTGACCAAGTCACTATAGTGACATAGTTTTATCCTTGTTTACCAAGTAGAAAATTGTATTTAGGGAAGTAAGAAACATCCCTGTGGTACTTCTATTTCATAAAGGATGTAGCTGAGAAATTAAGTGCTGCAAGTAGGGAGTACCAAGATAGTAGTGATTCCTGAGGACAACACTCTGTGAATTTGTTCTAAATCAGAGGAGACAGAGTGTTTTGGTGGGGTGTGGAGTGAAGGGGAAAGGAGGTGGGAGTGAACCTAGTGGTTCAAATATGAAGGGAGTTTTGTGAACTGCTACCGAGAAAGAACTACATAAAAACTTCAGGGCAAAAATTATGAGGTTTCTGGGCATCTAGTAAAACCAATGTGAAAGTTTAAAACCAGAATACATTTACTCTAAAAAAATTTAATATATGATTGCCCAATACACAGATTTTGAAGTCAGCTCACCTGGGCCTGAGTCTCTGCTTTTTCCCAACATGAACTGTAGTCACTGGCGAGGTATTTAACTTTTCTTTCTTTTCTCTTTTTCATTAATTGAACATAGATGTAATTACTAATCATTGTTGCCCTCCAATGGCATTATAAAATTTAATTATATCTTGCACCAAAAGCATATAGCACAAGCCTAATTAAGATAATGTGTGCTTGGCAAATGTAAGTTATTATTTGCCAACTATAACTATTTACTTCTTGGATTGTATTGGCGCCTTACATAGAAGTCATGCAGTCCAATCTTCCAACTCCAACCTGAGCGACTGTCAGAACTTTTGGTGATGTACCAAAGAAAATGTCTTATACTCTGATTACATTCAGATGTGTGCAAACCCCATAAAAATAGTGCTAAACATTACTTATGCCAATATTCTATTGCATTCACTTTCTTTTCTAAAATGATATCCTTGACTTGCTAAATTTACTGTTTGGCTCATTGAAGGATATGAATCTACAATTAGAAAACAAATATATCCAAGTGTCTCTTTGGGTTAATGACACCATTCAAGTTGAAAATTAGCATCTCTTTGCCTCACCCCTCATGTGTTTGCTTTTACTGAATCATCATTAACATTATGACACTGGACTTCTTTATGATGCATTGTAAAAAATCAGACTGATCATGAGAGAGAACAACAGCAAGAAAGATGAGAACACGGAGCTTTTCTTCATTATTGGTGGGAATGGCAGCTTCCTAAAACTTTAAAGTGCTATTATCATATAATACAACACCCAAGAAAGCCCTGAGTATAAAGGAAACAAAATTACTGTCTCAAAGAGATCTGCGCACCAAGTTCCATTGTACGATTTTTCACAAGAGCCAAGATACAATATCAATATGTGCATCTTCTCATGAGATAATGGATAAATAGAATAACAAAGTGTGTAGAAACACATATGTATGTGTGACGAAAATGATGAGTATTATTCAGTCTAAAAATTAGTAGATCCTTCTATTTGAGCTAAGATGCACAAATCTGTAAAACATTAGATGACATGAAATAGACCACACACACAAAAAATATGACTGTCATGTTACTTACGTGTGATTTAAAAGTCACATGACTAATCCACAGAAACAGAGAGCACATGTCAATGGACAGACAACTGTGGAAGTGGAGCCATGCTGGAACAAACCTGCAGCTCTGAGTTCTGAGTATCTACCTTGCGGCTGCAGTTCCTAATGCCGCACTATATATTTCAAATTTCTAAGAGAACAAACCTTTTTATTCTAGACAGAGAATGTAAAATATGAGTAGATGGATGTGTTCGATGTGGTAATCATCTTAATTGTGCTAATTGTTTTGCAATGTATGACTCAACCAAATTACATGGAATGCTTTAAGTATATATGATTTTATATGTCCATTATACTTCAATTCAGCTACAAAATAAAATAATGAACCCTTTGAAATTGAGAATTTCATTTATTTTTGTCATTTTCATGGGGTGCCTGGTATAAAACTTCACATGATTCCTGCATTTACCAGAGCCTTTCATTTCTCTTGAGGAATAAATAGACACACCCATTCTTTTTATTGAAAACTAAGACACTGGCCATTCAAGACACAAAATAAAAATACATTTAACAGAATTAGATCTTTTAGCAGAGAGTTTGTACCTCAGCTTTTTCATTGTCTTTATCATTATCTTCTCATTTCTTGCTAAATGTTATTCTAATTAATTTGTGTTTATAGTATTTGGCTACTTCACTGTTTTTCCTTCCACTTGCTTCAAGATAGTATGGAAGTGTGTTTCAAATTTCAACAGATACTTTCTAAGAGATATGCAGATAGAAGTTTCCCTTTTGCTAAGTACTGGGAACTTAGATACTTACCCGCTCTGGGTGCTGGGAAGTGAGAATGTCATTACTGCTGATGTGGGTACTGAGGGGGACCTGTCTCTCACACATTCTTTTTTTTTTATTAAATACTTTATTTTTTTTTCTTCAAGTTACATCTAAGTCACAAACCATTCCCGATTCCCCCTTCCTATCCCACCCTTCCACCCTCTTCCCCCCAACAGCTTCCCTTTTCAGTCCAACAAATGGTTCCTTCTCTAATAACAGTAAATACTATACAAAACAACAGAAATAAATATGCCACATTTATGAGAGTTAAATGGCCCAGTATACCTTCCCAATGTCCAGTTCATACATATTTGGCCCCTGACTTTAACATTTTACCATCTAACCATCTCCATGAATTTAAAGTTCTATAACTGACTTAGCTTTCATACTAACTTGCATCACTATTATAACGATATTCTTTGATCTAGAATGCCCTCTTGATTCCTAAACAACTCAAAATTTAACTATGAGACTCTAGCTGTCTATTCTTCAACCACCTCAGAGACCTGAGAGGGATAAATATATCTGATTACATAGGAAGTACAGGGCCTGCAGCTTTCAATACTAAGAAATGACAAACCGGTGACTGCCTGAACAGTTCCCCTTTTCTCTCCACACATTCCAGCATCAGTCTTCAGCCTTTTGGTTCTGTTTCTCTGACAGACATTGATTGTAGAGCAGGAATTATGAAGGACTTACCTAACCTGTCTTGGCAGAGCTAGGCTGTCGACTTCCCTGCTACCAAGTTTTGTCCTTTTTGGACAGCAGTCTGTCTGCAGTTGAAGCAAGGAGTTTTTACATGCCAAGAGATAGGCTTGCCACTAATTCAACCATCTCACACTGGAGATTCTTCGATGCTTATCTTCTACTTGGAGTAGAATAGGGGGTGCTGTCAGGAGCTGATATGTCTCGATATAAAAAAAAATCTTAATTTAAGATAACGTCTTTGAATGCCATATTCTTCAGATCTCTTGGGGTTTTTGAAGATGCTGTATCCGTCCCTTGTAATTAGATAAGCAAGTGTTGCTTGTCTCTTAACAACTTGATTACTGAGTAGTTTAGAGAATATCTGTGATAGTTCTTTCTCTCCTATGTAGGAGTGCATGGACTTGAGAAAAATGAGACATAGACATAACACAGGAAGGACCAAGAAAAAGGGACAGATTATTGAATATGCCCTTATACCTTTGTATATTGATACAAAATTAGTAGTATATTTGGCTAAAGTGGTATTGACCATTGTTTATTGTGCAAAAATAAGATTGTATTGGACTACATCGGTATTGATCTTTGTATATTGATACAAAATTAAGATTATAGTTGGCCACAATGGTATTGACCCTTGTATATGGACGTAATATTAAGATTGTATTGGGCTACATAGGCATTGATCTTTGTATATTGATACAAAATTAAGAGTATATTTAGCCACAATTGAATAGATCTTTGTATATTGATACAAAATTAAAGGTAACGCTTCCTAATGGTTTCATACCTAGAGATACTTAAAAATAAAATGTGAAGCTCTGGCCTCTTGATACCAACCATCTAAAACTGTTTAGGATAGTTAAGAAAAACAAACTCCTAGTCATGCAAACATGTCACTTTGTTAGCTACTATGACAGTCTCACACATTCTTACTGGATACTGAGAAGAAAGCCTCTCACCTCCCGGGACTTGGGTACTTTAGCCTTCTATTTGCAATCAACAAATACAACCTGTTCTTGTGTATCTCTCCAGAGATATGTGGCCTCTCAGGGAATACAAAGCTAAGCTCAGATATGGAGAAAACATTACTTGTGATATAAATCTGGCTAGACACTTATTCCCTTTTCTACTTTAGCACCATTAACATTCCATTTTAAACCAAATGCTTCCTGTTGTACACCAAGGTTTGGAGTATGTATAATTACAATATAGTTAGAAGCAATTTGAGCACATATGTCTGTTTATCCATGACTTAGTACATGTTCAAGTATATTTCAAGGACAGATGCTTCCAGATTAAATTTATAGCTGAAGGATTTTCCCATTCATGATATTGAAAGCATTTTTTAATTGAGGTTGACCAGCTTACCCTTGAAATGACATCTATGGTGCTACATTTTTGCTGTGAGCTACTTTAAATGTTCTATTTACAAACATATGAACATCCTGAGCGTTGTTTATCCCTTCTCTCTTTCCTTCCTTATGTATTAATCTTTCTTCTTCCTCAGTTAAATTCCCCTTCCAGGGTTATTCCTGAGATTCCTTAGAGAAAAACAGATTCCACCATTTGGAATTTGGGCCAAATTTTAAGCAATCTTTATTAAATATTAAATACTGATCAAGAGATGGGCTTTAGTCAGAGCCATTTCCTGGCATTTTCCAGCTGAATGGCCCCTGGACATGTGTTAGAGGAGTTTATGAAGATGAACCTATAGGCCACCATATTTTCCCATGAGGTTTTATTATTTTGCAAGAACTACATTCCCAGAATTCCAGGAAGTTAACTGCCCCTTGGTCAGGTGGTGCATTCAGGTTAATTTTGGGCATTACACCCTCCACACATTTTTCCCTTTGTATTATCTCTATCTTGATATTCCCATTTTCAGCATTCATCCAGTTGTGATTCCTATGAACCATAACAATGAACACCATAGTAAGATATTCACAAGTGGAATAGTGCCATGTGTTGGCAGTAACCAACAGCTATCTAATTAGACTTAAGGCCTTATTAACAGGAGAAACCATAGCCAAGTACCTGGAATAAGGCTATAGGTCTCAGAACAGAAACTACTAGCCACTTTTCTTTTTCTTTTTTTTTTGTCTTTTATTTATTTATTTTTGCTGTTGTTGTTTTTTGGGGAGGGCTTCTCTCCAAAATCTTGACTATGTACCCTTGGATACCCTGGAATTCACTCTGAATATGAAGCTGTTCGTGAACTCTACCTTCCAAGTGCTGAGATTAAAGGCATGTGCCACCACTGCCTACTGCCCGGGATACTACTACCATTTTTCTAAACAAGATAAATCCTACATGTATTCTACATCCTTACATCCAGGTAACCCTTATATCCAGATAACTGTGACTCTCATCGTAGAAGATTGTCTTTTCAGCAGACTACAGACCATTATAGAAAGACACAACTGATCAAAATGCAGAGAACAATGATTGTAGATTTCCCAACCTCAATAGATACTTCTACAATACCACCTCTATACCTAATGTTCAGGAAACATGATATAAAGAGAACAAAAATATTGCAAGAGAGAGAAGGCCAGGAAATCTGTAAAATTGTGTTTCCTAGAAGTGGCAGGGAAGCTACACCCATGACACTTCAAGAATATGCTTACATAAACAAGACCTGAGCAATGACAACAACAACAGACAAAAGATGAGCCCCCTGGTTATCTAATACCAAGTGCTCATCTCTGTAAACATACACATACAAGCAACAATAAAAGTTTGTATTAAAATATGTGCAAATATATAAAAATAATGATGAAAACAGGCAATAAATTTGTAAGGGAATGAAAAGAGGGAAAGGTTAGATTGGAGGAAAGAGAGGTAGACGGAAAATGATGGAATTATATTTTAATTTACTGTTTTAAAATAAATTGTAAGATATGACATGTATTACATACATAATTGAAGTTTCAAATTTTATTGAAAATAGATTTTTTTTCATACAATGTATTCTGAATGTTTTCCCCTGCCCCAACTCCTCCCAGTGCCTTCCCACCTCCTCTCCCATCTAGAGGCACATCCTTTCTCTTTCTCCTTAAAAAACAGTATCTTAAGATATAATAATGAAACAACATAAGGCAACAAGCAAACAAGTAAGAAAGACATTGAAGAAGATATAAGAAGATTGAAAGATCTCCCATGCTCATGGGTAGGTAGGATCAACAATAAAAATGGTCATTCTACCAAAAGTAATAAACAGATTCAATGAAATTCCTATGAAAATACCAACAATTCCTTACAGACCTCAAAAGAACAATTCTCAACTTCATATGGAATAACCAAAAACCCAGAATAGCTAAATCAATCCTGTACAATAAAAGAACACTGGGAGGTGTCATCATCCCTGATTTCAAGATGTACTACAGAGCAATAGTAATAAAAACAGCATGGTACTGGCCTAGAAATAGACCAGTCAATCAATGGAATTGAATGTAAGACCCAGAAATTAACCTACACACCTACTGTCACTTAATTTTTGACAAAGAAGTCAAAACCATACAATGGAAAAATGAAGCATCTTCAACAAATGGTGCTGGTCTAACTGGATGTCAACATGCAGAAGAATGCAAATAGATCCATATTTATCACCTTGCACAAAACTTAAGTCCAAGTGGATCAAAGAGCTGAACATAAAACTGGACAGTAAATCTAACAGAAGAAAATGTGGGGAAAAGCATCTAACTCTCTAACTCGTTGGCACCGATGACAACTTCCTGAACAGATCACCAATACCTCAGACTCTAAGACCAACAATCAATAAACGGAACATTATGAAACTGAAAAGCTTCTGTAAGGCAAAGGACACTGTCATTAGAACAAACTGGCAGTCTACAGATTGGGAAAAGATCTTCACTAACCCCACCTCTGACAGATGGCTAATATCCAAAATATATAAAGAACTCAAGAAATTAATCACCAACAAATCAAATAACCCAGTCAAAAAATGAAGTACAGAGCTAAATCAAGAATTTCTAAAAGAGAACTCTCTAAAGGCAGAGAAGCACTTGAAGAAGTGTTCAACACCCTTGGTCATCAGGAAAATGTAATTCAAAACGACTTTGAGTTTTCATTTCACACCCCTTAGAATGGATAAGATCAAAAACTCAAAAGATAGCACATGCAGGTGAGTATGTGGAGAAAGAGGAACACTCCAGCATTGCTGGTGGGCATGCAAATTTGTACAACCACTTTGGAAATCAGTCTGGTGATATCATAGAAAATTGTGAACAGTTCTACCTCAAGACCCAGTCGTACTGCTCCTGGGCATATATCCAAAAGATTCTCCACAAAACCACAAGGACTTTTTCTCAACAAAGTTCATAGCAGTGTTTATTTGTGATAGTCAGAAACTGGAAACAACCCAGATTCCATTCAACCAAAAAATGGATGAAAAATACTCTGGTACATTTATACAATTTAATACTACTCAGCTATCAGAAACAAGAAAATCATTTAATTTGCAACCTAATGGATGGAACTAGAAAAGCTCAGTCAAAGTGAGCTAACTTAGACCCAGAAAGATACACATAGTATGTACTTTCTTATAAGTGAATATTAACCATATAGCATAGGACAACCATCCAACTACACATAGACCCAAGCAGATAGGACCCTAGCATAACTATCCTATGAAAAACTCCACCCAACAGTTAGTCATGGACCCAACTGATTGTGAGTGGAACACATTACCCCAGCTGAGCTGCCATATCAAGTTCCAGTACAAGAGGAAGCTCTTAGCCTTTATGTAATGGATGAACTGAGGGGTTTCATATGTGGGGCCCCCCTCATCAGAGGAAGAGAAGAAGGAGATGAGGAAGAGGGAGAGAGTACAGGAGAAAGGGAGGGAGAGACCAGGAGGAGAGGAGGGAGGGGAATTTGGTTGAGATGCAACTTGGAAAAAAATAATAGCAAACAAAATAATTCCATTGCATGGATGCCAGAGCAGAGATCTAGTAACAATCACTCTTAAGGTCATACAACACTGTTATTTCTCCTGCCCTCCTGAATCTTCTCCTATTTTATTAGCACTCTTCTGAAGACACAATTAATGGCTGCAATGCCTATGTAACTAAAACAGAAATGGAAAGAATCTGAGGACTCTATAGTATGATACAGTTCTCACACATAAAAGGAAACAGAGGATCTACATGTGGTTCATTTGCCTGTGATTGGCTAGAGATAAAATTAGTAAAATACTTTATACAGACCTCTACTCAACTGTCTTCATTTCCCAAAGCTCGTGCTTGTGTTTACAATACAAACACACAGAATATGTATATATAGGTATATTATTATATTATATATAAATTTATTAATATATTATATTAATTATAATATATAATATCATGTTCACCAAGCATCATCTCAGACTGTCAGTCACTACAGAAGATGGCTAACTGTAAACACAATTTTTTTTTAATTTGGCATAAGAAGTTTTAATAGTTCTCCAGACACTCATATATAGAATCTTCCTCCAGAACTTATCTGATGCATCATTCTTTGGACACTAGTTGGTGACAGTTTTTGATAGTTCTGAAAGGTCGGGGACATAAATTGGAAAATTCTGGTCATGAACTTTTAAAGGCTATATTTGTAACCCAGACCTAGTGGCACAGGCCTTTAATGCCTTCCTGCAGGAGGCAGAAGCTAGTGTATCTCTTGAGTTTGAGTTGGAGGCCAGCCTGGACTACAAACTTCTGTGTAAAGGTCCTCACCCTCAGAGTCTTCTCTACCTTGAGCTGAGCTGACTCCTATTCCATGTGCTTCTGCAGCCAATATGTTTTTCTCAAGTTCATAGGGCCAAACAACTTCAGAATTAATGCTATAAAACCATGAACCAAAGTAGTTTCTGCCTTTAAATTGCTCCCTTTAGGATTTTGGTAACAGCTACATACAAATAACTAGCATGGAGACATTGACACACTTCACCACCAAGAGGCTCACCGAGTAATTAGATGCACACTTTAAGGAATGTAAACTGAAAAGTGGCTTTTAAAACACTAATCTGTAACCTCCTCTCCCATCAATTTCCTATCTTGAATTTTCTGTCAGGTTAAGCTGGCCCAAGAGAAGTGACTTTTACTATTTGCAGTTTTCTGTTGTTTAATCAAATGGGTGGAATCAAGGCTGCCTGCTCTGAACTGCATCCAAGGAGGATTCTTAAAGGGTAAAAATGTCAGGCAACCTATTGGGAACTATTCCAGAGAACCAGCTGGAGGTGCCTGAATCACTCTTAATTACCATTTTGCACTTTGGATGTCTCAACCAATGTGATCTTTTAACAAAAAAAGTAAAATAATTAAGTCCAGGTAAACAAAAATAGAAGGAACCCATAGACAATCATTTTTCTTTTAGCTTAACCTGGAGCATGATACGTGGTGGAATTTTCCTTTGTGTTTTTTTTTTTTTCAGGTGGAGCGACCACTCAAACAGCCAAGACACTTTACCTGTGATTTCTGTTGTTTAAGAATTGATTTAGAGGCTGTGATTGAGATGTAATTAATAAATAAACATTAAAAAAAAAAGAACTGATTCCTACAAGTCGGAACCCAGCTCTTATCTAACTGGAATCACCAAGAGAAACTTAATGATAGCTATTATCTGAAATCATGCAAATTCTTTGATTTTAGATATGAGAAGATAAGATTTTTTGAGAGTAATAAATATATCAGATTGCTTAAAATCTTTCCATTAGCCTATGACTTCCTGTTTTTTTCTTTTATTTTGCTTCTTTTGGGTCATAATATTTCAGTTCACTTTGTTTTGCTCAGTTTTCATACTCTAGTATTAATGGAGTTTCAGAGTCATTTCCTTTTAGACTATGATTGCCCAGGGGACAGCTTCCCTTTCTAACCTCAGTTCCCAGGTGACATTTCGACATTTATTTGATTTTTAGCTTTATTACAGCCATACTAATAATATGAGTATTATCCTAATAATAGCCCTGTGGGAATTCATGGCTAAGAGACTATAAAAACTTCATATGTACATAATTAGATTACTTTCAGGCCAAAATTTCCTTATGTGACATTTCTAACATGAGATCACTTAAAATAACACAATGGAAAATTCATTGTGTGTATGTGTGTGTGTGTGTGTGTGTGTGTGTGTGTGTTGCATGTGTGTGTATGTACATATGTGGACATAGGTATATGCCTGTATTGCCTTTGTGGAGAAGAGAAATGGTGTCAAATGTTTTCCTCTATTACTTCCCATCTCATTTTTTGAGACAAAGTCTCTCATTGAACCTTAAGCACATCAGTTGGCTAAACTGCCTGGTCCATAAGCCATCGGGATCTGATATGAAGTTAAAGGCATAATCCTCTGTGCCAACTCTTACATGAATGCTCGGGATCTGAACTCAGTCAGTTTGCCCACTGAGCCATCACCTCAGACCCATGTAATCTTCTTTTTGAAGAAACTGTATTCAAATAACAGAAGGGTCGTCGATGCTAACCGAACTATCATTGAATGTGCATTGTGGTCCATTCAGTTACAGATATTTACTACTCTCTTCACGCTATGTAAGAAAAATTGTGATAACAGAGATTTCAATGGAATCACTGTCACATGTGATATTAGAGAAATAACATGCCCTGAGGATATGAAGAGGAATTTTTGTTGTTACTGCTGTATTCTCACCACAAGAAATACTGTCTTCACTGTGTGTACTTTGGGATACACATTGTTGTTATTGTTTAACTATCATTTGAGAAGTTTAGGATTAAAAACTCCAGAGCAGCTGTGCATGGCGGCGCATGCCTTTAATCCCAGCACCCAGCATTCTGGAAGCAGAGGCAGGGTGATCTCAGTGAGTTCAAGGCCAGCCTGGTCTACAAAGTGAGTTTAGGACACGCAGGGATACACAGAGAAACTCTATCTCAAAAAACAAACAAACAAAAACATCAACAACACAAAACAAAACTCCAGAGAAAGGATTCCTAATCCAGAGTAGAGATCTAGTAACAATGACTTTAATGTTATACAATATTCCTATTTCCCCTGTCCTCCTGAAGCCTCTCACATTTCAATTTCAATAACACTAATAAAGTTTGATGATATTCTGCATAAGGGGCACCTGGATTATGTGCTGTGAAATAAAACAGGATTGTTAACTGCTTGAACTTAGTACTTTTCTACTGCTATGATGAAATACAAACCAAAAGCAACTTGAAGAAAAATTGATTTACTTGGCTTATGTAGCTGTATCACAGTCCACTGAGGACCTAAGGCAGGAACTCAAACCATAGAGGAACTGGAGGCAAGAGTTGATGTGGAGAGGCCATGGAGGAGTGCTGCTCACTGGCTCGCTCCTCATCCCTTGCTCATCCGTCTTTCTTATCATCCATGAGCCTCACTCTAGGGGTTGTACCACCTACAAAGGGCTGGGCCTTCCCCAGTGACCACTAATTAAATAAATGGGCATTCTTTCATTAAAACTGTGCTAAGTTGAGTCTGTTCATCACACATGAACATATCTACTATCTAGGATCTAAAAATAATTAAAAGGAAACAGTGACAGTCATTCTCATTTGCAACAGAGTGAGGTATCAAAGGACCCAGTGAGAGAAAGTAAGGTTAGCTGGTTTCTGAAATAAATGGTATTTGTGATAAAACGAGAAGTAGACACAGGGAAGGAAGATATGCCATTCTAGGGTAAGATATGCTCAAACATCTGGCCATAGTAAAAACTAAATTGATACACATGTGAAAGAGTGGTGACAAATAACTAAAATGTACAAAATACAAAGCTGATTCATTGTTGGTATGCCAGCCAACACCTGACTTGTGTATAGTTTATCATGTGTGTGCTATACTGCAACAAAATGTTTCTGGAATTAAAAAAAGAAACTAGGAAAGGAGAATGACTAAGATGAAGTGGTGACATAGAGAGTAGGAAGTGAAAGTGAAATGAGAATGATGTTTAGCCATTTTTAAAATGTATGTTTTGCTTAAGATTGTGCAGGGAACTCAAACATCTGACACTTCAGCCTCCCAAGGCCTAGAAATGCCTTTGGAGGATGAGTCAGCCAGCCATACCCATAGAAGGAGCTGTTCCCACCCTCTCCCCTCCCCACTGTTCATGCAATTCAATTGTAGCACAGCATGCACTGCATCCACTGAGAGAGAGAGCTTTCCTGGCTATTTTAACATTTATGTATTTGCATGTTTTTCTTTGCTCTGGGGGGCTGTCTAAAAATGGACAAAGAAATGGATACTCTGCCCGCAAACATTGTAAATATTTGCTCTGTTAAACTATGTGCTGTTGTGATGTGGTATGGTTACTCTTATTGCAATCTACATAATGATTGGTAAACTGTGTATCTTCCTTATTAAAACAACCTCCACATGCCATTTTTGATGGTGGATGACACCAACTTATAAGCCAGTAAGTCCAGTGTGGCACTGTCTTACAAGTCAAGTATAAATAGACAAGACAATGATTAATAAGTATTTTATGACCTTGGTAAATGATAAATGAATGAAATTTAAAATTTAATGCAGCTCAGCAAGTAAATGAACATTCTGGGTCCCATTGGAAATTATCTTTTCTACTCAGGTTATGAGTGGTCATTTCCAGGAAATTCTGATGGACTAATGAACTGTTTATCCTGAGCTCTGGTCTGGGTGGTGTAATGGTTAGTGTCGTCAACTTGACCCAAGATAGAAACACTTGTAAAGAGTCTCAGTGGGGAATTGTCTATATTAGACCATTTTGTAGGCATGATTGTTGGAAATTATCATGATTGATTGAAGTAGGAAGGGCTACCCATCATGGGTGATACCAGTGCCCAGCTGGAGACTGAAGTGTGTAAGTGGAGAGGGAAAAAAAGTGCTGTGTATCAGTACACATGTATTTGTTGCTCTCTGTATTGATTATAAATGTGATGTGACAAGTGTCTTTAAGTTCTGGCTGCTGTGACATTCCTGCTATGATAGACTGGAACCTTGAACTGGGATCTAAAATATATAAGCCCTTTCTCTATTAAATTGTGTTTGATAGGGTATTTATTTCTAGGCACCAGAAAAGAAACCAAGATATACCTATGGAATGGAGGTAGGCATCTTGGGATTTTGCCCTAAAAGTATACCAGTATCAGAATTTTCAGCAGATAGATAAACAAACAAACAAACAAACAAATAAATAGATTTATGGTCACCAAAAGAAACTAGACAGTCAGCCTTTTCTGTGGCTCACTTCCTCAATGACAGGTCCTGAAGAAAGTGACAGCAAGTTTTCATTCCACTCCAAAGAGCTAGTGACACCTTCACTGTGGAGAGAAGATTCCTCTTTCTGAGTTTACTGATGTCCTATCCTCCCTAGACTGAATCTGCATTTACTATGTAAATGTAAAATGTAAATGCAAAACAGGCTAGACACCCAGGGTACCATTAAAGTGCTGTGGAACTTTTTTCCCCCCCTGGAATGCGAAGAGAATTTATGCTGAATCAGATGGGTCGGTCAATATGCAGAGTTCTAGCAAGCTTGTGCCATTTTCAATTCACGAGAGTGTTCCTTCAGGTCCAGGTCCGTTGTCCACACTTAGTGGGAGTAATGGTAGATGCAAAATCAGCTCACAGAAAATAGATAGATAAAATTTAGGCTTATTTAATATTTTGCTAATCTCTCTCTCTCTCTCTCTCTCTCTCTCTCTCTCTCTCTCTCTCTCTCTCTCCTTCCCTCCCTCCTTTCCCTTCCTCCCTCCCCCATGGTAAAAGACCTGATCAGAAAGGTGGAGACAGAGTCTTTTGCTTAACTTAATTCTTGCAGATTTAAATTCCTTGTTATATCACTGCACCCCTGTTTTCAGTTTGGTGTAGAAAAACTACCCAAGATGCCCCCGCCTTCCTCATTTTCTCCTTCCCAACCCTGAGGGTATTAATTGAGTGTTTTGCTACAAGAGGCTTCCTGCTAGGCTGTAGACAACCTGGTAAACACAAATAACCACAAGAGAGTGAACTGTGGGGACACATGATATTGTGTCCTATTTCATTATGTTAATGGGGACCCTAAAATAATTAGGAGATGACTGCTATTATTTCTGTCACCTTGTTGTTATAATTTTTTCCCATTTCTTTTAGAGCTCCATAGAATCAGGGCATTAGAGATTTTTATTCACTTCTTTGCCCACCTTTTCTGAGGGAACCCTTTTCTGACTATTTCATGGGCTTAATAAAAGATATCAAACAATGGGTGAAGAAAAGAGGTTAAATCAACCCAGTCAAGGAAATGTACCTTTGAATGTTAGTGTTTTAAAATGTCAAACATCTTTCCCCATTCTTTTCATATGAAGACTAAAATTCAAAGGGCATTGGCTCTGGGCCTTTGAAAGAGGAAAATAGCAGAAGTAACTGCAGGGGTTAAACAGATAATTTGAGTTATTCCAGTTTTCTTTTCAACTTGCAAACAGTGCTAATCTACCAGAGTCTAGAACTCATGACAAATTTCCTTTCACCTCCTATGAACCTTTTATTCAGCTACAATCGAATACGGTGGACTCAATATTTTAAGTTAGGAAGCCAGGAGGAAACAATGCAGAGGGGTGCAGGGGTTAACTCTGCTGGGGGCTTCTTGTACCTCAAGCACTATGTCAGATGCATTTAATTTTGTTAGAAAGGATACTTTCTTGCAAGGCTCAGAAAAGTTAAATGATGCACTCAATTTCACTTTGTTAATAGGTTAGAAACAAGATTAGGATTATAAAACATGGGTCTGATGCAAAGCTTATGATTACCATGTTTTTTTTTTTTTTGAGCACTGAAAATCACAAGTGCCAGACTAAATTGTCACTAAAATATCACATAATTGTTTTTGAGTGAGATCTCATTCTGTAAATGTACGATTATCTTAAAGGAAAAATATTTTAACATAAGAAGTCTTAAAAAGTATCTTAGAAGAATAAATATTAAGATCAGAATATTGCTTCATTTCATACAAAAACTACCTCAAATAAATAGATTAATCTTTGTGGTCAGTTTCTATCTTAGTCTGTTTTGAGAACTTACAAGAATTCTACTCCCCAGATCACTAAAAAGAGCCCAGGCTCACAGAGACTGAAGTGCCAAGCATAGGGCCTGCATGGCGCTGCTCCAGCTCCCCTATGTATATGTTATGGCTGTTACCTTGGTGTTTTTGTGGATGCTCAACAGTGAGAGCAGGTGTATCTCTGAATCTTTCGCCTGCGCTTGGGACTCTTTTCCTCCTATTGTGTTGCCTTGTCCAGCCTTGATATGAGGGTTTTTGTCTTGCTTTATTGTTTTATCTGTCATATTTGGTTGTTGTCTCTTGGAGGTTTGCTCTTTTCTGAAGGGACACAGAAGGGGAGAAAATCTGGGGGGATCTGAGGTGGTGGGGGTGAAGAGAACTGAGAGGAGAAGAGGGAG
Source organism: Lophiomys imhausi (assembly GCA_907164525.1). Classification (NCBI taxonomy): domain Eukaryota; kingdom Metazoa; phylum Chordata; class Mammalia; order Rodentia; family Muridae; genus Lophiomys; species Lophiomys imhausi. The sequence continues at coordinate 5,881,266 of CAJQZJ010031868.1, forward strand.
GGAAATTGTGGTTGGAATATTTGTATGAGAGAATAATCTACTTTCAATTAAAAATATGAAATACATTTAGCTATCACAGCTCAAAAGGCTGGAAAGTCCAGGATACTCACACTGAGTGGGAGCATGTTTGCTACATTAGACAGACCATCTGGCAAAGTGAGAGGATAAGAAGGTGAGAGACATAAATCAAGTAAATGCATCCTCCTGTTAGGGGTCCACTCTCATGATAAGGATGCTATATTTTCATGAGGGCAGAGTCATCATGGCCTAGGCTCCTTACAGTGGGTCTTGCTTCCCACCACTACACATGCTACCCTGCTGCACCACATGCTACCCTGCTACACATGCTACCCTGCTACACATGCTACCCTGCTATCACATGCTACACCGATTAACTTTCTGTCACATGCGCAGAAGGGGACACTTTGGAACCATAGCAGTTTCTAATGTTGTATACACAAGTGGAAAAGACACAATGATGAGCATGGGGCAATTAGGAGGTAGTGTCAGCCTTGTGACAGAAGATTAATTTCATGAATTTGTCAATTCTTGCTCAGATCACCAGAGATTCACTACTGTTCCAAATCTTTTCAATGTTTCCTTTCTTGGTGGTCTTCAGTAGTTCCTGATGAGATTAGATTACTTTAAGATTATGGAGAACCACTCCAGGACAGAGTTAGTTAAACTGAAATGCTGGATAGATAGATGGATTATTTATTTGTTTGTTGGTTTGTTTTTTAAATTTAATGTATATGTCTGTGTCAAGTGTATGCTACCTGTGTGTGGGTGCATGTGAAAGCCAGAAGAGAGATGGTGTTAAAGGGAGTGCTGCGTATCCTGATAAGAGTGCTGGGATCTGAACACTGGTCCTCTGCAAGAATGCAAGTGCTCTTAACTGCTGAGCATTCTCTTCAGCCCCCTTATTTTTTTCTATTTCAGTCACTAGCATCTTATAAATTAGGATGCAAGGCTTTATATATAGTATTTTATGTCTTCAGTCAAGTCAGTTCATCCTGTGACTTACTGTTTTAATGGTAGGTCCTGTTTGTCCCTTCTCATCTCCCCAGACATGCAAAGAGAGGAGTTTAAAAGGGGTTGCATAAACTTTACTTCAACTAAAGGGGAGAAGGTTGTGATTATAAATAATGCAGAGGCAGAGTAAAGAATGCACTTCACAGAATATAAATCAGCATCTTCAGATATCAACTTTCAAAACATTTTGGCAACCTCATTGGCATCACCAATAATATGTGTCTCTAAAGAGAAGGAGTAAAGTGCTTAGTGCTGTGTTTCCTTTCACAATGTATGTAACTGCAGAAGCCAATTTCCACATTGCTGAAGTAACAGGTCAAATATAACCTGGCCATTGGTTATTAGAGAGATACCTGCATCAATAGAATTCTAGCACACTGCATATATTTTTAATCAGAACCATTTCAATAAGAAGCATTTTCAACCTTGAGGAGCTACAGTGCAAGATTACCCTAATCATCATCTGTCCTCTGCAGTTTACTCTTTGGGAGCCTTTGTCTGCAAGTCTAATCATAGAAATCACAAATTGAAATCTCAAGGAGACACAAAGAGACAACATAAACTTTGATCCCGAGCATTTCTTCTTGCAGAATTCCAAACAGCAGCCTGAAGTCTCACAAATTCTCTGTGCCAGCAATGATCAGAAGCCCAGTGGCTGCAGCAGTAATTGCTCCATAATCATATCTGAGTCCTCGACCTGGTTTATGCATACAATCTATATTCTAATAGCAGTCAACAGGTCACAAGTTAATAAAAATACCATTAACGTCCCCCTGCGACTAAGGAAGGGAGGTATTCATCTTCCTAGTCTGTGTTGGGCAGATATAATTTCCTTGGCTGTTAGAGTAATTAACCGTGCTGGCCTGCAGAGTTCCCCAGAGACTAGTGCTGGCAGAAGATGACCTTGAAGTGTATGCTTAGTGACACTGAGCCAAAGGGCATCATTTGTCAAGGGTCTGGGTCAGCCTGGATTTTGTTTCTGGTGATGAGACCTGCTTAGAGATCCACATGGGAGACCACAAGCATTTTACAGTTTCTCTTTCTCCCAGCACAGGTGTATTGAAAGAGCAACAAGTGATAACTGGGAAGTTGACTATTTTTATTTTATACCTCAAGCCTACTATTTGTCCCTCTCCTTCAAACCTCAAGGCAGTGTTTGTAATCTTCCTTGATCCAAAGTGTTATCTAGCTGTCTAAAATTCTCCCTTATCTAATCAAAACACAAAAGCATCCATAGCAGCATTTAAACTTTGCCCATGCTCTATCACATTAAAACTTCAGTTATTCAAAGATGTTTTCTTAACTTAAGATTTTCTTGATACCGAGGCATGTCAGCTCCTGACAGCACCCCCAACTGTATTCCAAGTAGAAGATGAGCATCGAAGAATCTCCAGTGTGAGATGGTGGAATTAGTGGCAAGCCTATCTCTTGGCAAGAAAAACCCCTTGCTTCAACTGTAGACAGACTGCTGTCCAAAAAGGACAAAACTTGGAAGCAGATAAGTCGACAGCCTAAATCTGCCAAGACAGAGTAGGCAAGTCCTTCATAATTCCTGCTTTACAATCAATGTCTGTCAGAGAAATGGGGCCCAACGGCTGAAGATTGATGCTGTAATGTATGGAGAGAAAATGGTAACTGTCCAGGCAGCCACTGGTATGTTATTTCTTAGTTTTGGAAGCTGCTGGCCTGCACTTTCTATATAATCAGATATATTTATCCCTCTCAGGTCTCTGAGGTGGTTGAAGAATAGACAGCTAGAGTCTCATGGTTAAATTTTGAGTTGTTTAGGAATCAAGAGGGTGTTCTGGATCTAAGAAGATATTTTTAAAATTATGAGGCAAGTTAGTATGAAAGCTGAGTTAGATATAGAACTTTAAACTCATGGAGAGGTTAGATAGTAGAATGTTAAAGTCAGGTGCCAAATACATATGGACTGGACATTGGGAATGTATGCTAAGCCATATAACTCTCATAATTGTGGCCCATTTATTTCTGTTGTTTTGTATTGTATTTATTGTTATAAGAGAAAGAACTATTTGTTGGACAGAAAGGGGGAGCTGTTGGGGAGAAATATATACCTTAAAATTAAAAAAAAAACAGGGAAGAGGATGGGGGATTGAAGGGGAAGAGGGTGGGAGGGTGGCACTGCAGGGGGAGTAGGGAGGGATTGTGATTGAGATGTAACTTGAAGAAATAAAAATAAATTAACAAAAGAAATACAACCCTGAAAAAAAACAACAACAACAAAATAAAGTCCCTTTGAGTATTTGCATTTTCGGACATTGGTAAATGGACAGAAAGCATTTTCATTTATAATAAAAAAGAGAAAGTGCTCCTTACCCTAGATGTTCTGCTGCCCACTACTTCTCCTGGGAGTAAGTTTGCTTGCAAGAGAACTGAAGAATGTAACCTAGATCTTTCTATCCTTCTCTGTGTTTTTAATGCTTTTCTCCTTTTTTTTTCATTGAAAAATTAATATATTCTGATCATGCATTTCCTCTCCCCCAAACTACTCCGAATGCCTCCCTAAATGCTTATGCCACAACATTACCAACTTATATAGTGAAGACCCCAAATTCTATAACTCAAAATGCGGCTGATTAAGGAATCAGATGCTGGTGAGAGCTAATATGATCTGTATAGTTCCCTGAAAATTTATATTTGATTTCTAGGAACACACAGCAATAGCTGATGTGGCACTCATGGAGAAAGATCATGACAGAACACATCTAGGAAGCAAGGCTATCTGCAAGCCCAGGAGAGGGTCTTCATAGGGAAACAAGTATTTACTCCTTGACCTTGAAAGTCTAGTATTTGGATATGTGGGAAAGCAAATGTCTGTGTCTTAAGCTGCCCAGCCTGTGGGACTTTATTAAGACAGTACCAGCCTGCCTTCAGTGACTGAAATGCTTGCTTCCATTTTGTCCTGTGTGGATGACTATTGCTTTAGTTCCTTGACTGTATCAATGCCCAAGGGTGTATGTCACACCTGATCTGTCTATTCCCTCTCTGATGGACATGGAGGTCAGTCACAATTTTCTGCTGAAATGAGCAATGTCAGATGGAACATGATCTATATAGATCCCCTTATCTACAACTGAGCGTGTTTCTCTACCTAAGTAACAACTTCTAGATATATTTTTTCCTGTCCTACAGGATATAGAATACATAGAATTGAACATATTGTCAGGTTGTTGTAGGGGTTAGATAAATTAGATTTAGAAAATATATAGGAGTTTCTGATACTGTCTCTTAATTCGGGGCCTGAAGAGCATTATCAGCATGAAGTCAGGAAAAACAGGAAAGACTTAATAGACTGAAAAAACAAGGTTGAAGTCAGGAAAAACAGGAAAGACTCAATAGACTTGAAAAAACAAAGTATCTGGCCTGACATTGTTTTCAGCTGCTAAGTGGGCGGAGCCCAAATTAAGCTGAAACAGAGTTCCTCCTATTTGAGGACAGTGCATGGAGCCCAGAAGGAGAAGAGGCCCCTAATGCTAGAGAGCTCCAAGAGTCCTGCTGAAAAAAGGGCTGGCCATTGATGGCCAGCTCTCTCCCTGAAGCAGAAAGAAGCCGGTGAGCAAAGAAAGCCTGAGCAAGACAGCAAAAGGCCAAGGACTGGACCCTGTGGTTCAGCTTTTGCCTAGAGGGGTTTGATCTGTCCAAACAGTGGCCTAAAGGAAACGGTGCCTGGCTTTAAGGACTGAGGCAGAGCAGCTGAGTTCCTGATTCAAAAGAAGTAAGTTGGCCTGCAGACGGCTGGGGTCTCCCACAGAGAAGAAAGCATGAAGCCTTATTTAAGATGAGACTGCAATAACCAACTTACCCTGACGAACCTGCATCTGAGAGATCCAGAAGAAGGACTGCTAAGTGTGTTAAAGAATCTACAACAAAGACTGTGTTCCTGACGACTGAGGACCTGCCCCAGAGACTGTATCATTCTAAAAGGTTATGAAAGTAGTTGTTATAATTATCAATAGGTTTAGTGGATAGGTTAAAGGGGTTGTAGGAATTTATAGGATTAATAGTTAAGAAATTGTTGGTGTTTGTTATAAGTGAATTTAGTAATAAACAAATAAGTGATAAATAATAATTTAAAAGTACGGTTACAGGTTGTCTAATCTCAAAAACTCCTCCTCCCAGCAAAAATCATACACAGGGTGTAAATATGTATTTTATATAATACATTTGTTTTCTTAACTTCCTATCAATACTTGGTATTGATAAACTTTTAACTCATTAGGAAAAGCTATTGTATTAGATATAATAGCTATTTCAATATTTTAGTCTTGTTTTTATTCTAATTGAGTTTTATTTTCTTTTTATGTTTATTAAATACTCCCATTTTTCCCAAAATAACTAATTATAGCATTTACCCATTTTCCAACTGAAATTATTTAACTTTTTGTTATTGACTTGGACGAGATGTTTATATATGGGCAGTAGGTGTTTTGTGAATATACAAAACTGAAAATCTTATCAAAGAATTTACCTTTCATTTTAACTTCATGTATGACACTTATTCTTTGTTTTCATTAATAAATTTATTTGTTTGCCTTACATCTCAATCGCAGCCCCACTCCCTCCTCTCCTCCTAGTCTTACCCTCTCACCCACTTCCCCCATGCCTCCTTCTCTTTCTCCAAAGAGAAGGGGAGGTCCTCCACCTGGTACCCACCCAACCTGGCATATCAGGTAGCATCAGGACTAAGTGCCTCCTCTTCCACTGAGGTCAGAGAAGGCAGCCAGCTAGCAAAAAGGAATTCAAAAGCAGGCAGCAAAGGGAGTCCATGTCAGAGATAACCCCAGCTCTAATTCTTAGGGGACCCACTTGAAGACCAAGCAACCCATGGGGGTGTGTAGGGGGTGAAGATCCATTCATTATTCTTAAAAATGTAGTTTTTTAAAATTTTATGTGTATGGGTGTTTTGTCTGCATTTGTGTATATGTAGCACATTCATATAGTGCCTAAGGAGGTCAAAAGAAGCCATCAGAACCCCCTAGAACTGGAATTACAGGTAGTTGTGAGAGAAACAATGTGGATACTGAAAACAGAATCCTAGTCCTCTATGAGAGCCACAAGTATTTTCTAGCCCTATGTATGACATAGCTAATTGGGCAGGATTAAAATGTTCCCAAAGGTATGCATATGGCTTGCATGTTTAACTTTATGTTTTACTTCAAAATCTTTTCTGCCAATCTCCAAACTGTTGTCTTATTTTCAAAATTATTTAAATATCCATGGAGTTATAGCTCTATTTTGTCTTTAGATCTATCAAGATATGTCTGGCATATATGCATATATGTATACATATAAATTAGGGCATAATATTATACTTTAATATAAGCATACATTGTGAGACTATAATCACAATCAGGCTAATTAACCTATCAGGTACCTCACAGGATCCCCTTGGTGCTGGTTCTCTCTCTCTCTCTCTCTCTCTCTCTCTCTCTCTCTCTCTGTGTGTGTGTGTGTGTGTGTGTTTGTGTATGTTTGTGTGTGTTAATGTACTTAAGATTTAGCAGATTTCAAATATACAATATGCTATTAAGTACAGTGTTTACAACTCCAAAACTCATTTTCGTTCATGAATAAAATATTATACTCTTCGACTAATACTTTCAGATTTTCTTAATTTTCAGGCCCTGGCAATTGTTGTTTTCCCTGATTCTATAAAGACACACAAGGCATATACTGCATGATCTCATTTGTTTGTGGAATCAGTAATGAATGTACAGCCAAACAAGATGGCTCAACCCATGAAAGTGTTTGTCTACCAGTCCAACAACCTCAGTTTTATCACTGAAGTCCACATGTTGAAATACAGGAATTAACTTCCACAAGTTGTCCTTTGAGCTCTCAACTCATGTATGCACACACGCAAGTTAAATAAACAAATAAATGTAAAAGAAATGAACCTTTGTAGTCAGACATATTTTAGAAAAAGATTGTGAAGTGCTGTAACAAGCTTACTGGCATTAATTTGTCAAGCTCAGTGTGTATATTAGTCTTCCTGTCACTGAATGGGCATGCTAATGGCATACACCTTCTTCTTTTCAGTTTCCCAGAAAATATTTTTAAAGATCATCCATCTTGGTTTTATATAGCCTTAAGTTGATTTTTCCTCACATGAATGACTTATTTTTTTTCTGTTATTATAAGCTACCTTGAATGTAACTCAAATATGCCTGAAATATCTAGCCAAAGTGTACAAGCAACCACCAGTACTTGCAGTACTTGGATAGCTGAGACAGAATGATCATTTGAGGTGATCCCTGGGTATATGAGGTGTTAGTGCTAGTACAGGAACATGAATACCTTTTGTACATTTATTTTTCTTCCAAGTGGATGCGATGAACTTTCTCTTTTGTGTTCTACTATTTTTCTGTGCAGACATATGCAAACAAGCAATGATATTGTGTTATCAATTAAGCTTTGTCTCCTTCAGTTATGCCTTATGTATTTTTCTCTAGTCTTGCTGTCTTGTCCAGGGTCTCCAGAGTAATTCATGGTAAAATAGATGTCAGTGGGCACCCTTATTGATTTTGTGATTCCAGTAAGATCTTTGATGTTTTAGGTAAAGACTGTCCACCACTGTCGCTCCATAGTCTCTGCAGCTGTGCTTTTCAAAAGCTTTTCTTTACATGTGGCCTTTTCACCCAATAAATTTTAATGGAACCCTAGATTTACATGGATATGGACTGTGAATACAAGTCAAAAGGTATAGATAATACATCTTGAAGAAATGCATTTCCTGGACAAAACCTTACCTACCTCCATGCCAATGTCGATGGGGAAATTTCACAAGGTCCCCAGGAGCTATCACAGGTTGCTCAAGCCTCACTAAGTGGTCCTAAATCCATGTACATACAACTAACAGCAACTCAATGTTGTAGGTCATGTATGTGTTTGTTTATGTGCATCGATGTGTATTAAAATAATAACTATAGAATAGGCTGTAGATTTAAGGGGTGAATGAGAAGGACATGGAAAAATTGAGAAGAAAGATGGACAGAAAAGATGGAAATGCAGCATATTTGTATATGTAATTCCCAGAATAGTAGAACTAAATTAAGAATATAAGAAGGCAAAAAGGAGGGGGACAAGTTGAGGAAACATAGGAGAAGAATTGGAGGGAGAAAATATGGAGGTCATACTGTACTCATGTTTAAATTCTCAAAGAATATTTTATTAAAAATAACTTTCTTTGGAAACAAGCCTTTGGTATACATATAATTTTACCATTTATTAAAGACAAGTTTGCATAGTGATGAGTTGTGTGTGCTTAAGCCTTTTCAAATGAAGAATTTAATCTTAACTGCACATTTCATATTGCAGGGTATAGAATCTCTTCCATGTTTTCAGAGTTGATTGATATTTGATTTAGTAATCATTGATTCTAAGACTATTCCTTCACAGGAATAGGATTTTAAAAGGAAGAATTATGTTTAGAGTCATTTGAGAAATTGTTGGAAATTCTATCTCAAACTGAAACCCAAATTTACTGATTTTATCTGTGTTTGAAACTCAAAGCAGTAACTCAAATGGTTACTTTAAAAATCAAGCATGATAGCATAATACAATCAAAAAACACACTAATCTGATATTAATAGATCGAGGAATGATTGTAAGAAAAGATTAAAATTATTTTCTACTATTAAACATTTATGTGTCCATTGGGTCACTTTGTGTGTTAATGAAAACACTGAGTGACACAAGATACATTAGTATCAAACTGGAGTCACAGTTGTTCAAGTAGTGTATTAAACTGCAAGCTATGCTGGTTTGCAGAATAAAAGGTGTACATGTGATAAAAAGTACATGTGTGTTCAGAAGAACGGCTGGGTGACATCACATGAAGTAACATGAGCAAACATCACCAGAAACTTCACAGGTTAGTTATATTTTGGGGGTTTTAGGTAATTCTTGGTACTTTCCATTGTGATCAAATATTTCATGGCACCTACATTCAATTATGTGACCCCTGTGAGGTTGTGATCCTCAGTTTAAGAATATGGCTTTAAAGCATACAGCTTCATAGGAGCAAATACCCATCAGTAACAGCCCCTGACTGTGAAAATTTCTTGGGAAAATCTAAGTTCCCCACCCACTAACAGAATGTCACTCAAAACCTAGTCATTTAGGATATGTAAACCAAAGTTGGATGGGTGAGCACCATTCACCTCCTTTTATCCAAAATAATCCAATCTACCTCTTTCTCAGGTGGCTTCAGGCAGCACAAGAACATGGCATGACTTTCATCTGTTTTGTTTTCTAATGTTTTCCCTCAAGATACATCAATCTCATGTGTAAGTCCACTGAAATATCTGTTTATATAATTTCAACCAAACACTTCTGTGTTTTGGAAGCAAACTGCTACACAAAATATAAGCATTATATTATTTCAGCGCCATGTCTAACCCACCTAATTGTCCTTCCTATTCTATGTCCCACATAATTGATAACTCTTGTCCCACTACTAGAGAAAGATAGGCTTGTATACTTTTACTTACAGCTACTTAATTAACTCAAGCCATGTACCCAGCATAATCAATGTTGTTGTGCAAGGCTAAAAAACATTGGCACAGACCTTGGCCTAGATTCATCAGTGTGACTGAAGGAACAGAATAAGAAACAAAGAATCTAAAAATAAAATGGGATGAAAGAAGATTTAAGAAGTTATGTAGACTTCAGCCATGCAGTATCCTATATAGAGGAGAAGAGATGATAGATAGTTGGCTAACCTCAAATGAATGGAACACAATTAAACCAAAACCATTTAATGAATAACACAATGCCAGGCAGGTTCAACTTTGATGTTGACTCAAAGCAATAGGCATAAAGTATAAAGTCTTAATGTGAGTCTGGAGAGAGAGCTTATTGGATAAAAATAGTTGCCATGCAAAGAGAAGAACTTGAGTTAGAATTCCCAAAACCAACATAAAAGCCAACAGAGTAGCTAGAGCATCTGTAATCCCTGTATCCTACAGGAAGACAGGTGATGGAGGCAGAGAATTGTCCAGTTCATGGGCCAGATAATCTCGTATATGCAGAAAAACAACAAAGAGGCCCTGTCTCCAACAAGGTAGAACTTAAAGACCAACCAACACCTAGAACTTGCGTTGTGTTATTCATTAAATCGTCTCACCTACACATGGATCCCATATCACATGTATCCCTCATTTACACATAGGAATTTGTACACATAAGGACACACACACACAGCAAGTTTTAACTGGTGCATACACTAATTATCTATATATGAGAATATACAAAATTCATATTAAACATAGGAATGTAATATAGAATCATAGAAAATGTGCTATAGAAGTTATTTTCAATAGCCATATATAATTATATGGGAACATCTTAGACATATCTTGGACCTCGGGACCCCAAGCAAACACTGGATTTTAAATATTTCACTTTACCTTTGAGAATGTAATACTAATCTACAACAAATGAGTAATACTGAAGTGAAGGCTAGGCGCGCGCGCGCGTGTGTGTGTGTGTGTGTGTGTGTGTGTGTGTGTGTGTGTGTGAAGGTACCCATGGAGGCCAGAAGAAGGCATTGGATTCCTTGCACTGAGTGTAAAAGTTGCTAATGAGCCCCTTTGTTGGTGCTAGGGAAACAACCTGGTTCTCTGGAGGATCAGTGAGTGTCCTTGGCTACTGAGCCATTTCTCTAGTTCCATGAGGACTAGTTTTGATTTGCTCATGTAATTGTCAAGTTTTGAAGATTATAGCTCATGAGATTGGAAGCATTTGACACACACACACACACACACACACACACACACACATACACACTTTTTGCATTAATATATTGTGTGCAGAAATAGAGAAATTTGGGGAAATAAGACACCTCACTGTTTATTTCAGACTGAAATCTTCAAAATCTGATTATTTGAAGTTTTGCATATATTTCGCTTTATATAAGAAAAGGAAATTGGTAGAGAGCCATATTTCACTAACAAATTTAATTTCATTTCTCTAAAATTTCATGCTATGAAGGAGGACTTCTGTAAACAAACTTTTTTTTTTTACAGTAGCTTGAGTTTTATCAATTGAACATTAGAGAGTATAACTTTTCCAATGTTTCCTCCTTAATTCTCAATGCATTTTCTTATATTTTTAAGTATTCTGTTTACAACCCCCACTCTGAATACACTCCCACCCTTACCACAATCAAATAAATTAAATATATAATTGCAATTCAATTGCTAGGAAAGGAACAGGGTTTCAGGCGTTTTTCTCTGAGTGGATTCATTGCAGGACAGAGGTGTTTAGAGTCAGTATTTTCGAGCAGGGCAGTGGGCTGCAATAATTCAGGAGTGAGGGGGGACAGTGAAGCATCTAAATTCCTATAGTGTGGAACTACAACCTTTCTCTTTGAACCCCATTGTTTGATTCCCAGTGTCTGCTACTTGTGTACTATCAGAACACTATGAACATGGCTGGAAAGCAGTAATGGGTCACAAAAAGCATTCATGCATGCACTGCACTGGGCATAGGAAAAATGGGAAATTTTATTTTAAAGTGTGTCCTTTTTCAGTAATTTCCTGGCTTGGCTGAAAATCATGTCTTACAATAAAATGAGAAAAAAATGTGCAGGAACAGAAAAAACTCACCTAAATCAACACAGAGAACATAACATAGGGACAGACAGCACAGTGCACTTCTCAGATAACCATTGAACACTAACACACTCACTTTTTTCCAGATGCCTGGAGCCTTAGCTGCCAGCTGGCTTCTTCACTATTACTTGCCATTAACTAAAAGATACTGCTACAGTAAATCCTCTAATCATTACTTGAATGCAATTCATATCCAATAATTAGCTATTGTGAGGATACACAAGTCTGGTCTTTTTATATTAGATGGGCAAAGGAGGTAGTCCAAGCTACAGAGCTCCCCACTTCACTTATAGAAGTCTGTTTAATAGCATTGCTGTTCAAAATCCACCTCCAACCTAGGTCTGTGTCACACCACACATTTTCCTTTCCAAGGCTACTCCTTCAAACACCCAAAAATAATTAGTTTTTTTAAGTCAGCCTAAGGCTGTCATTGCCAGAAGTGAATCTAGAGAAAATCTTTAAACAAGATCACAAAACTGGAATATATGCTGACTTACTGGAGGTAAGAATATAATTTCTTAATGCAAAGTAGATAGAAATCCAGCAAAGGTAGTGCTCAGTGTATACAATGCCCACCCTAATTCCAAATCAAGAATGTATAATAAAGAGTCTGCTAGGAAATTTCACAAATAGAAAGTCCCTATCATAACCTAACTTTTAAATATGAATTTAATTCTCAGACTCAATTCCCTGTGGCAAAAAGTCTGTGTCTCCACAATGATGGATCCTGACATCCAGGAAATCAGAATGTTCAGACATTTTGAAATCTCATGGAGATGGTTTGAGTTTACCATATTATGCACGCATTTTAAAGTTTATAACTGCCCTCACAGTGGATGATATTCATGGTTCAGAGAGTGAAAAGGGCTATATAGCTCAGGAAAGATTACTTGGAATCTGTTGTATAAAGGTAAACTGAACATACCCCACTGAACTTTGAAGAATTTTCAAGAAACTCTACATGTGTTCCTTGATTTGAAAATAAGAGCTATTAGTAAATATCACGGCAGAGCAGAGTCTGTAGCAGACAAACTTGTCAGTATTGCATCATATGAAGAATGACAGAATGAGGGACCCCCTTACAAAATGTGCAAAGGTGCTGGTGCTTATCATCACATCCTTATTAACTTTCAATTCTGGGCCCCATAAAACAAGACGAACAATAAATAGAGTAAATCACCAAAACAATAAAATGGTACCTCTAAGTAAAGTTGACTAATAAACTGTGCTGATGCATTTGTAAAATATAATAACATGATCTCAGGAACTTGATATGCAGTTATTAATGAGACCCAGGTATTTTCTTATGGTCACATTAAGACAGAAACACTACAGATTCATAAAAATATTGGAAGAGCAAAATGTCATAGTGTTTCTTGTGGGCTTCTCCACTCTATCATATCACACTTTAAAGGGATTTGGATTATAATGACATTCTAAATATATCATTCCAAAAATGCTATTCAAAATGTGATCAATAACATAAACTACCAGGGGCTTGGATATAAATTGAGACACTAAAAGAATATAGCATGAGAAAAGATACTTGTGAAGTCTGGGGCAATTACCAAAGGAAGTAGAGGCACACAACTGGCACTGTTCTAGAGAACAAATATGCTACTATAAGAAATTGTGAAAATATTTGTAAAATAACTATTGATCTCTGGTTTGAGTGGAATGACTCATGGTGGGATGTTGAATGATCATTTTGCCAAGGCACTCCTCATGGGCTGAGTTCTATCAGAACCACCATACCTGAATGTAGGTGAGATTAACAGCAACTCATCCCAAGCTCGATGTGAGAAAACTAGGACCAGATGAACAAAGTTAGAGAATAGAATTAAGATGCACAGATAGGCAATCTAGAAACTATATAATCTGTTAGGTTCCCTCAGTATTTCTTCCTCAGTTTACAATTGTAGGTAAGTATGAAGGACAAGAATGCAGTCGCCTTATCACAAACTCACAGGGGAAGATGATAAAGTGTTGTTCTATCATGTCCTATTCAACAGTAGACAGGAAAGAACAAGGCCGAGGCAAAAATTCTCTGACTGGGCAGAGACTGAATTGTACATTTGGTTCAACTGATCATTAATTTTGATTAAATTAGCACTACTTTTAGAGGTAAATATATGGAGACCCAAGGGAAGCTGTGAATGACCTGACTGGTTGGCAATGGACCTGGAAGGACAAAGAGTGTTGGTTCAAGAATATCTAGAGGAGTATAGGGATGGAAATCTGGAAGTAGGTGAACTAGGAAGAACTTTGACTCACATATTGACACTAAAGAGAGGCAAGGGAAACTAATAGCAACTAGTGAATTGAGCCAATGTGACATCCTTAGTTGTCGCTTCTTATCAACTTTCCAGCACTACCATAATGAATGCATGAATGGAGTCCCCGTAGTGGTGTGAATGGAAGCTATGCCCAACCACAGCTCATTAGATCTGGCTGGATCTAGCTATGGCTGCTACCATTCCCACCTACTATCTCACAACTGCTGATATGGCACCATCCCTCAAGAAATCAATGTGTCATTTGACAGAAGTTGGCCATAGGAGACCTCTACTATTCTTTCCTTCAAAGAAGACAAGCCTGAAGTTTATTCCAATCAATGATTTAAGCTACAAAAAGTTTGAGGTCTTTGTCCTAGTAATATCATATTTATTCAGCTCCCTATGCCCAATATTACTACCCTCACCTCCCATGATTGTTACCAAAGAATGCTCTCCAGAAATCCTCATGTAAGAAAATTTCTTGGGGTTGGCAAAATATCTCACCGGTTAAGGGACAGACTGCTGTTCCTAAGGACCCAGCTTGGATTCCCAGAACCCACAGGGGAGCTCACAACTCTAACTCCAGTGCCACTGGATCTGCTGCCCTTGTCTGGAGGAAAAAGGACATTATATGCACATGGTACCTGGACAAACATGCAGGCAAAACATCCCTATAGATGAAACAATAATAATGAAACATTTAGATATTTTTTTAAATGAAAATCCCTCTTAGTTTGTTTTCTGTACATCCTGGCTTAACACAGATGTTATGTCCCAGGACTGATCTAACACAATTATCTCCAGAAAAGAAAATGCATATATCAATGATCATTTTTCCACGTATGAAAATTCAGCAGAATGACATTCTTTGTTACTCAAAAAATGTCTCTTTTGCATAAGATACATTTGACATTATATTTTGAAGAAATAACTGATTTTATTCACATTCTGTTGAAGTTACTTACATTCTTTCCATGATGACCTAGAAATTTTTAGAATTAGGCATTTGACTACTGTGAATAATAAATGCATTTAGTCTGCAAGATAACTTCAAGTGCATACTACTGCCTCTTTCTCTATATTGCAATGGAAACTTGAGAGAGATGAACTGCCTTGCAGAGAGGGCATAGCTAGGTTAGTACCGAGAAAGAAGATAGAGTGAACGATGTTTAGTAGAGTGTTTCTTTATATCACTGTGACATTTCTAAGTCTTTCAAGCCTTTAAAACACAGGCAAAATAAGTTATTGTAATGGGGAGTTTTTCCTTGTCTCTAAAAAGTCATGTGTTAACATGTGTGTTTCCTGGAATTTTATTATGCAATATTCACCTCTCCTCTTACAAATACATGTATTGCTACTTTATTAATTTTTGTTTGAGGGGAAAATTGGGGCATTTATGTTCAAGGATAATTTTGAAATAGCTGTTAAAAAATTGGATCCTTCTTATATTTTTGGTTGTGAGCCTAGCCTTTAACGGCTGAGCCATCTCTCCAGCACTTGGGTCCTTCTTAGTATAAATTTCCAAGTAAAAGAAAGCCCATTCATAGAATCTAGAAGCTCTCATTTAGATTTCAGTAGAAATATGTTTTACCATATTTTAATAGATAGAACTTTTGTTAATAAGTAAATATTCTAAGATCAGTCCAATTGAGTTGCAGCTTACATCCACTGCAACATTTTCTAATTTTAATAGCACTGAGAAATAAACCTACAATACTACCAAGGTATTCCTCAGACTGCAGTTAAGAAAAGGAAATTTGAGGGGACTTATTTATAAGGAAATTATCCACCAACTACAAACCATACATCTTTATATTCCAAAGAACTAAGTAGATTAAAGTAATGTTATATATGTATCTGATGAATAACCTAGCTGGAATCCACATTCAGAGCCTATAACATTCTAGTTTTATCATTGGCCTAGACAATTTTCAGTACATAAAGGTGTGCATGGTATGCAATACTATTGTAGCATCAAAAAGAGAAAAGAAAGAGGATATTATGAAAAGGATTTGTCATGTATAATCTTACAAATATATTTATATATATTCATACATAAGAGAGAGAGAAATATTAAAGAAAAATGCAACTAATTAATGCCAGAAAGGAAGAAAGTAAACTTTAAAAACAAAGCACATGCTGGTGTTTAGCTCAGTGGTCGAGTGTTTATCTGTTGCATGGAAGATGATGATTTTCATTCCCTGGAACATAAAAACAACACACCAAAGGCAATAATATGCATGTCTCTCTTTCTTTTTCTTAATTAGTTTTTTTTAATGTGCATTGGTGTCCTGCTTGCATGTGTGTCTGTGTGAGGGTGTTGGATTTCTTGGAACTGGAGTTACAGACAGTTGTGAGCTGCCATGTGGATTATGAGCCCTGGACCTTTGGAAAAGCAACCAGTGCTCTTAACAACTGAGCCATCTCTCCAGCCTCATGCATATGGCTCTTTCACTGATGACAAGTGTTTATTGTGCAAGTCCTTGAGTAATTCTGGAGATTACAAAGCGGCTGGTCAACTGTGACTGTGTGACAGCTGGAAGAAAACAGACTCCCTCTTGGAGGAACCAGCCTGGAGTTCTGGGTCTGCTCTTCTTGTCCTTGCTGTCAGGAAACCTACCTAGCTTCTCCTGCCTTTGCAGATCTGTACAAAATAAAGCATGACAAGGGCTGTTCAAAGAACACCCACTCCTGAAATTAATTATTTCAGGGCAATTATTATTTTTCCAGACTTATGACTTAGGTGATGTAAAAGACTTGGTAATTTTAGAAACAACAATTGATAATAACTCCATCTGTAGAGAATTTTAGAGTTTCTCAAGTAACTGTCATTTCCATTTATCTTATTTAATACTCATAATGATTTTCCCAAAGTGTGTAACTGTATCTCTGTTTTATGAATTAGGATTTATATACTATGAGAAGTTAGGTAGCTCACCCAAGATTATAGAAGATTGAAGACAAATGTGAATTATAGCCATACTGTGGGCCACAGAGAGAGCTCAGTTGTTGAAGTACTTCCCACATAATCATACACATCTGAGTACGAATCTTCAGAATCTATCTAAAGTCAGGCACATAATCCTCTAATTTTTACCTTAGTGTTCTTTAAGATGGGATGGGATGTGTACAGGAATGTATTCTTGCTAGTCATCTAGCCTCACATAAGCATTTGGAACAACAAGAGTACTTATGGTGATATGGTGGTTTAAACAGGTGACAACTTCCTGAACAGAACACCAACAGCTCAGGACCTGAGACCAACAATCAATAAATGGGACCTCATGAAACTGAAAAGCTTCTGTAAGGCAAAAGACACGGTCATTCGAACAGAACGGCAGCCTACAGACTGGGAGAAAATCTTCACCAACCCCACATCTGACAGAGGGCTAATTTCCAAAATCTATAAAGCACTCAAGAAATTAAATGCCAAGAAACCAAATAATCCAATCAAAAAATGGGAGATGGAGCTAAATAGAGAATTCTCAAGGGAGGAATCCCTAATTGCTGAGAGACACCTGAAGAAATGCTCAACATCCTTAATCATCAGAGAAATGCAACTCAAGACGCCTTTGAGATTCTATCTCACACCTGTCAGAATGGCTAAGATCAAAAGCTCAAATGACAGCACATGCTGGCAAGGGTGCGGAGATAGGGGAACCCTCCTTCATTGCTGGTGGGAGTGCAGGTTGTACAACCACTATAGAGGCAGTCTGGTGATATCTTAGAAAACTTGGAATAGCTTTGCCTCAGGACCCAGCTATACCACTTCTGGGTATACATCCCAATAACTCCTCACAGAATCATAAGGAAGTCTCCTCATCTATGTTCATAGCAGCCTTATTTGTAATAGCTAGAAATTGGAAACAACCCAGATGTCCCTCAACTGAAGAATTGACTAAAAACTGTGGTACATCTACACAATGGAATATTACTCAGCTATCAGAAACAATGAAATTATGCAATTTGCAGCCAAATGGATGGAACTAGAGAAGCTCATCCTGAGAAGAATGCACATGGCATCTATTCACTTATAGTAGGATTTTAGCTATATAGTACAGGATATCTGTACTACAACCCACACACCAAAGGGAACATGGACATAGACTTTTTTTTCTCTTTTTCTCTGTTGTGGTTGTTTGTTTTTGTTGGTTTGTTTGTTTGTTGGTCTGTTTTTTATTTTCCCCTCCCTAGCAATGAGACACTTTTCACTGGTGGTACTGCTTTGTAGGACCCCAGTGTATGAAGAGGCTCTTGGCCCTCATATGACTTCTGAACTGGGGCAAGGGACTGTTATGTAGGGACACTCCACTCCAGAGGAGCAAGATGGCAGGGTTAGGGAGTAGAGGATGGAAGGCGGGTCAGGGAAGGAGGGAAAGAGGACAATATGATGGAGATATAACCTGAAGCAACAAATAAGTAAATTTATTAATTTAAAAAAGCAGATAAGGTTTAAAACACTGTAAATAAATTAAAGTTTACAGATATTCAACTTGGTTTTATAAACCTCCAAGAGTTGAAAAAACTTAGAGCTAAGGTAAAATACATGAAATGCTTGGTGTTAGCCCATGCCTTTAACTTCATCAGAGACAGGAGGAGCACTATAGATTTAGTTGTCTTATAAATTTTAGAGTTACAAGGAACAGGGTGGTGATGGTGCACACCCTTAATCCCATCATTCCAGAATAATACACCCTTAATCCAAACACACTAGAGACAGAAACAGGCAGATCTCAGAGCTCAAGGTCAGCCTGATACAAAAGAAGCTCTAAATAGAGAAAAACTTCGATCCAAGGGTGGTGGAGCACATCTTTAATCCCTTCAGTTGGGAAGCACGGGTCTTTGATCCCAATACTTAGAATGCAGAGACAGGCACATAGGATTTGGAAGGATTTAAGTTTAAAAGCTACTTACAAAAGACATGCTCAATGCAAACAAATTGTCCTTTGAGATCTCAAAATATATACACTAAAGGTTTGTTTAGCTCCAAAATAACAAAATAATTTCTTCTTTAATCCAGATTGAAAGATAATACTTTATATATTGTCAAAAAACCAAATTTTCTCCAGGAAAAATATTACCTGACCCCCCCCCACCAAAAAAAAAAAAAGGTAATTGTCCCAGAGTTAAGATTAGGGCAGGGCTCTGTTCTTATCTTTCCAGGAGATTTAAAGCATCCATTCAAGGAATCCAGGGACAACTGAACAACGGAAACCCCAGCAGAAAATAGATCAGACACCAAAGAAGACAAGTGGTCCAGATGATCCAGCCTTGCAGACTTCCTCAATAGCTGTTTCCTCAAAAGTCTACAACCACAACAACTCAAAATCGCTAAGATCGTTCTGCTCCACAGACTGCTCCAGCCAGAACTTCAGTAAAGCCCTGAAGATCAGCTTCTGTCTACAAACTTCTTAGGACATCTAAATAGCTCATCACAAAAGGACTGAATATCAAATGATTGTATTAACATTTTAACCATTTTTGCATTCTTATTTGGACCCCAAACAGGTTTACTAAGTCCCAAATCAACAGGAAGTCATTTTAAGAGAGCGACATCCCATCCCCAGAATGTGGGGAGGGTGTTTCCCACCCCTTTGGTTATTTGATGGATAACAGAAAATTTTGTTATTTAGGGGAAGAGACTACGACTACAAGCTGTTAAATTGTCTTGTTAAATGGGTTTTGGAGGTTAGACCCAGGGACTTCTATCTTTTTCGTTTCTGTATCCTTCTTTCTCTCCTATGTAGGAGTGAATAGACTTGAGAAAAAATGGGACATAGACGTAGTATAGGAATGATCCAGAAAAAGGGACAGATTATTGAATATGTCCTCATATCTTTGTATATTGGTACAAAATTAATATTATATTTGGCTAAAATGGTCACTGTATATTATTGCAAAATTAAGATTGCATTGGACTACATCAGTATTGATCTGTATATTGATACAAAATTAAGATTATATTTGGCCACAATGGTATTGACCCTTGTATACTGATGCAAAATCAAGATTGTATTGGGCTACACAGGTATTGATGTTTGTATACTGATACAAAATTAAGATTATATTTGGCCACATTGTTATTGATCTTTGTATATTGATACAAAATTAAGGGTAATGCTTCTTAAAGGTATTGTACCTAGTAATGCTTAAAAATGAAATGTGAAGTTTTGGCCTTTTGATACCAACCACCGTAAATTGTTTAGGATAATTAAGAAATGCAAACTCATAGTCATGTAAGCGTGTCATTTTGTTAGTTACTATGACAGTCTATCACAGTTATTTTCTAAGCTACTCAGAAATCAAGTTGTTACGAGACAAGCAACATTTATTATCTAAATGTAAGAGATAGATAGGGTGTCTTCAAAAACCTCAAGAGATCTGCAGAATATGGCATTCAAAGATGTTTTCTTAACTTAAGATTTTTTGATATCGAGACATGTCAGCTCTTGACAGCACCCCCTATTCTACTCCAAGCAGAAGATGAGCATCGAAGAATCTCCAGTGTGAAATGGTGGAATTAGTGGCAAGCCTATCTCTTGGCATGAAAAACCCCTTCCTTCAACTGTAGACATCTGCTGTCCAAAAAGGACAAAATTTGGAAGCAGGAAAGTCGACAGCCTAGCTCTGCCAAGACAGGGTAGGTAAGTCCTTCATAATTCCTGCTCTACAATCAATGTTTGTCAGAGAAACAGGGCCAAATGGCTGAAGATTGATGCTGTAATGTATGGAGAGAAAATGGGAACTGTCCAGGCAGCCACTGTTATGGCATTTCTTAGTTTTGGAAGCTGCGGGCCCTGCACTTCCTATATAATCATATATATTTATCCCTGTCAGGTCTCTGAGGTGGTTGAAGAATAGATAGCTAGAGTCTCATAGTTAAATTTTGAGTTGTTTAGGAATCAAGAAGGTGTCCTGGATCTAAGAAGATGTTTTTACAATTGTGATGCAAGTTAATATGAAAGCTGAGTTAGATATAGAACTTTAAACTCATGGAGATGATTAGATAGTAGAATGTTAAAGTCAGGGGCCAAATACATATGGACTGGACATTGGGAATGTATGCTAAGCCATATAACTCTCATAATTGTGGCCTATTTATTTCTTTTGTTTTGTACTGTGTTTATTGTTATAAGAGAAAGAACCATTTGTTGTACAGAAAGGGGAAGCTGTTGGGTGGGGAGAAGATCTACCTTAAACTAAAAAAAAAAAGTGTGGAGGATGGGGGAGTTGAGGGGTAAGAGGGTGGAAGGATGGGACAGGAGGGGGGAGTAGGGAAGGGATTGTGATTGAGATGTAACTTGAAGAAATAAAAAATAAATTATATATATATATAAAAGAATTCCTTCCTAGTCTCATTTATTTGAACACTTGGTCCCCAGTTGGTAGAACTGTTTGGGAAGGATTAGAAGGTGTGGCCTTATTGTAGTAGTTATGTTACTGGGAAGTTTTCAAAAGCTGATGCTATTCCTAGTTAGCTCTCTCTTCCTCTTACTTGTGGATTAGGATGTCACTTCTCAGCTACTGCTCCAGCACCATGCCTGCCTGCCATAATGATCATGGACTCTAACTTTGGCAACTGTGAGCTCCAAATTAAATGTCTTCTTTTATAAGTTGCCTTGGCCATGGTATTTTGTCATGCCAAATGAACAGTAACTAGGGCAGGTGCTAATTTTGTCAACTTGAAGGTCTCTGGGATCAACTAAGACAGGCTCGTTTAAGCAAATCTGAGGGCACCCTGCAAGAGTTAACTGAAGCAAGTAGACACTCAACCAGAATTGACAATAGCTTCTGGCAGCAGCTGAGTTATAAAGCAGGGCCTGATGAGACACTATTGCCTTTACCATGATCTGCACATGTGTGCCCACCCCCCACACAGAGACAGACAGCAGACAGACAGACAGAGAGGTGGATTAGACTCCAAAGCTCTATTGCTATCAAAGTTCCAGTAACGACCTCCCTCAAAGGAGGTTTCACAGTCTTTAAGCAGTACCTACTGCTTCCAAATTGGCTCAGGGTTCTTTGGACTCTGAAGAAATGAGATGCTGAATGCCCCAATCCACTTAATAAAGATACAGTCAATTCCATCTGAGTGAATTTCTTTACCTACTCAGCTTCATGGTTTTATTATTTTTTCAGAAAGTAGTTTAGGTTTGGAAAAACTTTAAAAAACTGTAAAATTAGGTTTTTGGAAAGCATTATACCACCTACTGCTTATTCCCTATACTGTGAAGATCCTTATAACCCCCCTCAAACTCCTCTGCCCCTGCTCTGTTGAAGTGTTTCAGGCTTCATAAGGTTAGGTAATGCTACCATTAACTCATGAATGCCAATTGTAAAGGAAACTATCATGAATAAGAGTGTATATAATGGGGAAGATTCTGGGATCTTTAATTCATGAATTTCCTAAGGAGGAGATCATATTTAGTATACTCAGACTTGTTCAAAATGTAACTTTTTAAAAGGAAATAAATACTTCAACAAAATTTTGTTCTATAGAACACAGCTTGAGTGCTTTGTCTTTTCACAGCTGGGAAATGCCCAGAGATTATTTATTTCTGCTTCTGCATAATATACATGAAAGCCAGAGAGGAGAAGCACACTGTTTTTGTCTCAGAGTGTCACAGCTCACAACCAAATTTGAGGCCTTCTGACTTACATCAGAGTGAAACTTCTCATGACACTCCTTTTTATGATTGGATATAAACCTATATTACAAAAAATAGTTTTGCCACTTGAACATTTAGGATAGAAACCCTGTTAGCATTCATCTAATAATGTATAGTAAAATGGCTCTCTGAATCTACAGCATTTATATACTAGAGTTGATTTGTCATATATTCAATATATTTCAAAACACCATTGGCTTTCTAAATTCACCAAAGAACGTGAATCTTATAAAATAATTTAATATCTTGCTTCTTATATACACATTAGCATCTTTATAAAACTACGGGCTTGTTTAATAGGAAATAAGGAAGTCCTATGATTGGATGCATACCATATGCCAAGTCCTTTATGTACAATGTCCTCATTTAATTCCCAAGATGAATAAAACGTTAATTTTTTTATAGGATAAAAATTAGGCTAAAAATGCCAAAGTTCTAGAAATCATGGTCAATGAGTATAGGGATCAAGATTTAATTTAATTCTGTCTTGGCAACTAATTCATTATTTTACAGAATATTTTCATTGTTTACAATTTTTGTGCATGCATATATCATCTTTTGATCAAATCTGCCTGATCTTCATTCCCCTCCAATCTCTTTGTTTCCTCCTCCCCTACTGTTCCCCCAATTGTGTTTTTTTCTTTCTCTTATCTCTCTTCTCTCTGTCTCTGTATCTGTGTTTGTGTTTCCATTTGTCTGTCTGTCTGTCTCAGCCTGTGTATGTCTGTCTCTCTGTATCTGTCTCTGTCTTTGTCTCTGTCTCTCTTCCCCCTCTGGCTCTTGAACTTAAACCTGTTGGTCCACTTAGAATCCTCTGTAACCATGGGTGGCCTCTCAGGGGCCACATGCCTGAAGAAAACTCACTCTTAATTCGTTAACCTTTCCTCCTTATTTACAGCAGGCAGTAGGCGAGATAATGTGATTACATCAAGTACAATAGGATAAAGACATTTGGTGTATTATCTGGTGTTTCTTTACTATTCTCAGTATTGATCAAAATGCATCCTAACATTTTTTTTTAGTTTATGAGTCTGCCAGTTACATACACCTCGAGACAAGTATCACCATCAGAGAAAATAAGAAAGTTCATAAATTATTCTTTTGTTTGTTTTGTTCTTCAAGTCTCACATTATATTTAAAGTCACATTGCAGGCCTTGGTCATGTTTGTTGATAAGGCATACAGAAAGCTGAACGCTTTTAATGAAAATGTGAGGAGGATTTATGGGATTCAAAACTGCTCTGGGAAATGAAAACATGGTTTATTTATTAATAGTCACTAATGGTGTATAATCAAGGCAACAACTGCTACACAAATAAATAAACAATTAGCTGGCTTATTTGAAGTGTAAGAAGTAGATGATTTAGTCCTTTGTTCATTATTCTATCTGTTGGGCCCTTTATCACTCAAGTCTATAATGGAAAAAGGCATATAAATGGAACAGTTTTATATTAAATTATATTTTAAATAGTCTTAATGAGTTTATGTCTATCTCTTAATTTAAATTTTGTTTATATCTACATTTTTATTCTACATTTGCATAAAGTAAACACTAAACTATTAAAATATTGTAACTTCCTACTTATCCAGAATTCCAACTTGTCAGAAGTCTGTGACAAAGGCCCTAGAAAAGCCAGAAAGCCCCACCATAAAGTCCTGCATTAAGGCACTTAGAGATTCTCACAGAAGTTTATTGACTTTTAAAATATGTGATTCTTTTAAAGCTTAGTTATCTGGTTTCTCATCCTGTAGCAACTAAATGTAAATAAATGAGAAGAAGTTAGAAGTGTTGAGGCAGGCAACATACAAATGCACAGAGTTGATTCCTGGGAGCCTGATATCATGTTTCCCCGAACTCAGATCCATTGTTAGCTGTAATAGATCTCAAGAACTGGCAAGACATCCTGAGCAATACCTAGGATGTTCTCATGAGGTCCCACTTTAGATCAACTGTCTTGAAATTCATGTAGCTGTAAAATGACCATGTATGTATATCAAATTTTATGTGTGTAAAGTTGGTGGTGCCATCTCATTGAATATTGATACCTTAATTCTTCTACTCACTGACTGTGAGACTTATAATTGCTTCATTATTTTATGGAATATATTTTATTGTTTTAGAATTTCATACATTCATATAACCATCAGAGAAGAGTACTGTATAGGGGAGATGAAAACTAGTGGGGAGCAAAAAAAAATGTAGAAGATATTTTGGGAAGAAGGAATTCCATGAGTTTTAATGAGTTGATAGAGCAGTGAGTCAGGCTTAGTTTTGGGGTGTGGTTGAATTTAAGTCAAAGCTGCAAGACCAGAAGTCTGGTTCCATCTTTTTCAAGTCTTTACTTATAGTTAAAATCTCTTCTTACCCTATACACAGTGAATCCACTCTTCAATGTCCCTCAGTAATTTTCTCATGAAATGATCAATGGTTCTGAGATTAGATTGAGTTAAATAAATTAAAAATACCTCATGTGAAAAACAATGAGATTGAAGGAGCTAAAGATCTTACTCAGAGATAGTTCATAAAGTCATTTTTTTGGTCAAAGGGTCAAAGTTTACTCTGAGATATGTTAGACTCATGTTTGTGTATGTTTACCAAACTGCCCTACTAGTATAGGAAATGGGCCACATAAAGAGAAAAGTAGACAAAAGTGAACTACAGCTTATAACAATAAACTTGATATATAACTAAGCATCAATGGCTTGCATTCCAGGATGTGTTTATACAATAATGAAATAAATAATGACCATATACTATTGTCAGTGATAATAATGAGATAATTAATTGATTATTATTGTAGAGGTGGCATCTTGTATATTCTATGAATCTGTGACAAGACATGTCTGGCATAAATAATCTAATGAAGGAAGGTATAGAAGTAAGTTATTAAATTATTTACCTGTATTTATATTATATTTAATTTGATGGCATCTGTTAATCCTTAACCTGCCATTATAAATGAGCACACAGAGGCATCTGATGGATTTTAACAAGCCTTTGCCTGGGTTGTACAATCTTAGCCCTACTATGTTATCTCATAATTGTATTCCCCAAACATGACCCCATATATACATACGTCCCCTGGGCTGTTATTTTCCATGATATGCCTATTATCTGGGCCATTTGGATTGCATTTCTTTAATCTAACCCATGGCATATGTGCTCCTTCCAGCTCTTGGCTTCTTCTCTTTTTGTTCTTGGAGTCTTCTTCTACCCATGAACCTCTCTGCTTCAGAGGTCCAAGCACCTTAGTCCTGCCTACCTCTGTCTTCACCCAATCTCAGGCCTCAGCATTTATTTAACCAATCAGAGACTATGGGTAACAAGAAAGGTAGTATAGGTCCACTTAGTGTACAGCAAGCAGGCTTCGGGGAGCAGGTTAATTAACATTTAGAATGCATAGCATCACCCCATCAGGAAAGATTTATTTAGCTTCATGATTTCAGAAATTTTACTCCAGGATGTTTGGCTCCATGGACTCCAGACCCCCAAGTGAGGGATGTGCTCATGAGCTGCTACAGTGTGGTTAGATGAGACTTTTCACCTCACAGTGGGGAGAAGGCAGAGAGACAGGAGGAGAAGTTATAATCTTCAAATTCTCTATCCTAGTGATCTCATTTCTACAAATAAGCCCCAACTCCCAAATATTCTACAGCCTCCCCAAAATAGTTACACCAACTAGGAGCCAAGAGTTCAAAGAATGAGGAGTAACTTATATTCAAACCATAATACCCTATTCACACATTAAAAAAAAAAAAAAGAAAAAGAAAAAGAAAGAAAGGTTTCAACTATTTCCCTACAAGTGCTGGAGTAAGATGAACTTTCCCAAACTTTCATACATTATCTTTGTAAGACTCAGCTAAAAACTAGATTTAATGGAAGAAAACAGGAAGCTGCACAGAAGTAGGAAACGAGTATTTGATGTTAACAGCAAATGGAGAGCCTCTCATAAACACTTGTCATCAGCTGTGTGTACATTCAGCTCTCTTTAAAATAGAAGCATCATAATGCCTCATACTGCTCCTATCACTATGTAATTAGCTGTGATAATACAAGAATGTTAAAAGTCACTACTGTATACAAACTTCTTATATTATTTAAACATTTTTGTGTGCATATGTGAAGTACATGTATGCAAATGCGTATGTAGTTTCATGTGTTTGCAGGTGTATACAGAGGCCAGAGGTCAACCTCAAATATTGTTTCTCAGAAGTTGCCCACGTGTTCTGAGGCAGTGTCTTTTAAAAAGACTTGGAGCCTCTTTACTTATAATCGGTTTTTAGCCATATTGTACAGGATAACTATACTACAACCAATGCACCAAGGGAAACAGGAACATGTTTCCTGTCAATGAGACACTTTTCTCTAGTGGTGCTGCCTTGTGGACCCCCAGTGTATGAGGAGGCTCTTGGCCCTCATATGGCTGCTGAACTGGGGTAGGGGACTGTTATGTAGGGACACTCCGCTCCAGAGGAGTGGGATGGAAGGGATAGGGGGTAGAGGGTGGGAGGGCGGGACTGGGAGGGGTAAAAAGAGGACACTGTGATGGAGATGTAACCTGAAGTAATTAATAAATATTTTAAAAACCAAAAATAAACAAACAAACAAAAAATAATAAGACTTGGAGCTCAGGCTGTTGGTTCAGGCTGTTTGCGGGTGAAGCTCAGGTCCTCAGGCTGCTGTCTCTGCAGGCCCCAGAGCCTGAATTATAAGCAGTTGTCCTGTGAGTGTTGAGGATCAAATTCAAATCTTCATGGTTGACTCAGCAAGCACTTTACCAGCTGAGCCATACCCTATATTGTTTAATTTTATAATGATTTGGGGCAGACAATGTTCTACTTTATCAAAATGAAAAAAAAATATGAGTGCAGTTTACATAGAGAAAACAAACAGGGAAAAATCCAATCCACAATAATAGCCACAAATATATTATAGAATGAGTCCAACAAAAGAAGTGAAAAACTTATAAATGAAGACTTTAAGACACTGTAAAAAGAATTTGAGCAAGAAAGCAGGAAATGGAAAGGCCTCCCAAGCTCATGGGATGGTAAGGTTAACATTGTGAAGAGGCTTGTCGTGACAGAAGCCACATACACATTCAAGGCAGTCTGCATCAAAACTCCAAAATTTAAAAAAAAAAAAAAATCGGGAAACTAATGTTAAGATGACTATAAATATAAAGAATCTAACTTTTACAAGGTCATATCTGGCTTGTTCAAGTGTTTGAGGGAATGATAAAAACCACTATTTTGAAGCCTGGCCCGGGGACTGAGCATTTTAATAACTGTGCACGAGACTTTGTATGAGTTACTGATAGAGTGAAGCTTTCCTTCATAGGTTGTACTGATATTCAAGCATCATCCACTTGCCTGAAGAGGACAGCAGGATAAGATAGAGAAACCCAAGTATGAATCTTTCTCAATTGTCAAACACTAATCTGTTCAAACCCTTTGAGTCTGTTTTATCATCAGTGATTTGTGCTCTCCATCTATCCTACCCTAATAGGACTGTATTTAATATAAAAATGAAATAATCATCTGAAAGGGCACTAACTTCTCTAAAAGGCTGGAAGTCATTAAAAAGTTCCACACATTTGTCCTGCACAATGTAGCCATATTAAATGTTTATAGCATATAGACCCAACAAGGGGCTAGCTAGTTTTGAATATGGTTAGAGTATGGCTCCTGAATCAGTCTCTCTCAGTTCCAAAGCAAACTCTAAAACTTAGGTAAATAAGTTGGACAAGCTACGTATCTTCCATGTGTCTGTTTTCTCAGACATAAAACAGTGAAAAGGAGGATTTGTCTTTTGTTGTTATGAATATGAAGTATGACTTTCCACAGAAAAGGAACAGCATTGTATTTCACACAATACGTAGATAACAAATATGCTGACACTATTCTTTTCCTGAGGTTAAAGTAAAAGCAATAAAAGGGAGGTGCAGATTTAAAAAGACTCACTTAAAGGGGGAGCTGTTGGGGGGTTAAGATATACCTTAAACTTAAAAAAAAAGGGAAGAGGATGGGGGGGTTGAGGGTGGGAGGGTGGGACTGGAGGGGAGAGTAGGGAGGGGATTGCCATTGAGATGTAACTTGAAGAAATAAAAAATAAAGTAAAAAATAAAAATAAAAAGACTCAGTGGATTATTCTGCCTGTGGGATGTCTATTCTGAGTGTTGGAGGGGGTGGTTAATGTGTATGGACAAAGGTGGCATAACTTGAGGGCTTCTGTTTCATCCTTATTACTCATGGAAGGATAATAATTTCTGAAAATCCAACATTTCCAGGGAAATTATCCAAGAATATACCAAACCTGTCAATTTCCCCTCCCCATGTCACTGGAACAATATTAAGTGAATATATTGAAAATAAAGAAACAAGTTTAAAATAGGGGAGAGCATGTGAAACATTTCCCTGATTTCACTTCGGACACATAGGATAACCGGACGATTAAACACAGACAGATGATGTTATTTTGTGTCCTGTCTCCCCCTTCCTCCTTCCCCTACCTGATGAACTTAGAACTTTTATAACACCCAAGTGTCCCTTCCTGTGTTACAGACAAGCCTGTCTAGCCCTCTCCAGTGGGTTCACAAGAAG
This sequence comes from Lophiomys imhausi, assembly GCA_907164525.1. Taxonomy (NCBI): domain Eukaryota; kingdom Metazoa; phylum Chordata; class Mammalia; order Rodentia; family Muridae; genus Lophiomys; species Lophiomys imhausi. Next base: position 5,910,482 of record CAJQZJ010031868.1, read on the forward strand.
CCCCTGTGCCTTTAAATAACAAATCTTACATGACACAGACACAATGGTTTGTTGACATCTGGCTTTCTTTGTTCAGAATGTCAGTTCCTTAGAGAAGAAGACTCTATTCCCCTTGAAATCCTTGCAGCAGCCCCTGATAACACTTGCTTATTTGAAGATTACTAGATCATTTTCTTCTTAATGGCATATAATTAATGTACTATAAAATTTAAACCCATTTGAACAAAGTTTAAAATCCAGTCTATGGTGCATATGCTGGTGTATGCCTTTAATCACAGCTCTTGGGAATCAGAGACAGGAGGATCTCTCTGAGTTTGAAGTCAGTTTGATCTACATAGTCCCAGGACAGTTAGGACCAGATAGAGAGATCCTGTCTCAAAAATACTAGTAAGTTCTAGTTGATATATCATCTTCACCAATTGTATTGCTCATAGTAGCATGCAATTCCTTTTTTTTTTTTGGAATACTTAGGTCATTAAGAGATTTTAGTACTGACTCTTAAACAAAGAGATTAAGAGAAAGACAGAAAGAAAGACAGACAAGCCTATTGGACACGTGGGCTTCTTTAAAAAAAAAAAATGGCTGTTTTATAGATTTCTTTTTTTTTTTTTTTTTTTTGGTTTTTCGAGACAGGGTTTCTCTATATAACAGCTCTGGCTGTCCTAGACTCACATTGTAGACCAGGCTGGCCTCGAACTCACAGAGATCCGCCTGCCTCTGCCTCCCAAGTGCTGAGATTAAAGGCGTGCGCCACCACCGCCCGGCTAATTTCTAATGATATGTAACAACCATTTGCTAAACTTTACAATGGTAAAAGCATCTTCATTTTATAGGTATATTTCTCAAGAGCTCTTAACTTCCTGACACTATTTTGTAAACAAGCCGGTTGCTTTTGACTTGGATTTTGAGCAGGACTTGGAGCAATCAACCTTGGTTGCTTATCAGTTTTTATCTTGAATGGAAGGACCATGCCTTTCTCCACAGCCTGATATTAGCCATTATTCTGGAGTAATAAGTTGTATGTATCACTCAGAACAGGCTCCTCTTAGACAAGAAGAAAAAGATGAATATTACCATGGTAGAATTACACTGAGCTGTAAAACAACTGTTTCTCTTCTCTGTTTGTTTATCTGACTCAGTGGTTGCTTCAGGGAGACTTTCATCCTCCAAAAATAATACCATTTCCTGTATTTTTCACCAAAGTTTTGTTAAGACTATTGTGAGTCTATATAGAATACTTGATGACTTTTGGGAAGTATCTAGCAACTTGAAACTATGACCACATAGTTATTTTTGTTTATGCCTTACATGTAACAAATATGAAGTCATACACCAACACTGTGTAATCATAGTCATAACACATGTTTCCTCAATAACCATAGGCACTTGTACTGCATTTTATAGAAAAACAATCACTTTCCTGCAATTTTCTTTTAGTGATATTCACTGCTCTCTAGTGTTTTGTTTCATAAACTGTGTACACTGCTCTTAGGAAATTAAGACTATATTATTATCCTAATTGACAACTGCATTGACCACATTAAACAATAACACACACTTAGTAATTCATATTTATAGTTTTTAAAAATACATCATGCTTTGTGACCATATGTTCCTAGATAAGGAATGGGCGACAATTAAAAATAAATGCAAAATTGCATCATCAATCACTGGAAGTATGAATTATGATAAAATATAAGAGACAGCAAGAAGTTGAAATGAAGGGATGGTGGGGAGGAAATAAAGAAAGGTTTCGGTAGAGAGGGCTATCAGCAACTTTGATATGTAAGAAAAGTTTATAACTAAATGTGTCTACTTTAAACCCAAGAACAATCAGTGCCCATGGATCTACCTAAACACTTGTGCATTTCCTCTTCCGTGCACATCTGATGGTCATGAAAACTTGGATGCACAATTGCTTGGTGAACAACACAGTAGTGATTTCACTAAACTTGTCATTATTGGTAATTTCATTGTAGGAAATCCGTCAGCCAATCACCTTCAGCACCATTCAATTCTCTCATGTCCATCGAGTTTGACAGGCTTGTGGCACAGCTGTGTTTAAGACTATGTAATGACTTCAAATCTAGGACACAGACTCCTGTTGCATGTCCAATCAATTGGTTAGAAATCTGATCCTGTGCTAATAGGTCCATGCACATGAAAATTCATTCTTTGAACATCGCTGCTGAATTGGATGCTGCATGTAGCCTGAATGGTATCAGCCTGTTTTTGCCTTTACTTCACTTTCTAGAAAAGGTGTTTTCCCACTTTGAGAAGGAGACAATTAGTTTCAAAAGCATACACTGAAAACTAGAAAATGTTCACATCCTGTCATTGTGAATTCCTTTATTAGTACTTGTTGACTAAAGTAACCAGGTTCAAATACAGGAAGAATAACACTTCAACTCCTAAAGAAGTTCAAGTGGGCTTGGAATGATGTAATTTTACTAATTCTAAAATTATGACTATGTGCAGTGAGTTACAATGGCAATTTCATTTCTAATTTTAAAAAAAAGTGAAATAAGACTTTCGACCAAATTGTTAACAAAATAAATGGGGGAGTACACCAGGAAGTAAATAATGTGAGATCCAAAAGTAAAGTAAGATCACGCAGTTCTCTGCAATAGCCGTTTAATTAAATCTCTTTTGTTTCTTTGCTACCCATCTCCAGAGGCAACGTTTTTGAACTCTACATCTAAATATTCTGTCAACTTCCAAATAATGTTGTGACTTTTTTGGTTTTGTAATCGTATGCTATACTTTCTACTTTTATTATAGATGCTGTGCTAGTAATTTACAGCTGCTTGCTTCTAAACCCTGCATACAATCACATTAGCCTACCTTGTTCTCATCATACTGTGACACAATATTAATCTGTGTAAACCAGTGTTTGGCATGAAGCTGTCCAATTCATAACAGTGAATGAAGCATAAAAATGTCATGACATGATTATCAGACCTCAGCAAACAAGCACTGGAACTGTCACGTCCCAATTTTCCAAGCTAGAGAAGAAGCCAAAATACTCTTTACCTCTATATTGGTTACATGTGATTCTTACTGACCCTGCTGAATCAAGTCTAGTTCCATTCGACCTTCAAAGGAAATCCTGTGCTGTAGGACTGACCTCTCTTTCTTGTCCCAAGAAATATGAAGATTCTTTATGTTACTAAATGATACTGAGCTTATCAGTGAAGAGGTCAAAGGTTGAACCACTGGAATATCAAAAAAAGGAGGTAGTTTAGAATCCTAAAACTGAAAATACTTGGAGATAAGGGTTGTATTTTTACTAACTTATCTTTCTATCTTTCATGAATTGGTTTATGCAGGTACTTGAACAAACTTTTAAAATTGAATTCATTCATTGAGTTATGTAACAGACCACCTTTCACAGCACTGAAATTCCTTAATTTCAGGCTATATCACTAAATTCCTTAATGTCAGCCAAGGCTGACAAGTCTAGTTTTCAATCATATTTGAAGACGCAAGATTCTTGTGTATAATGCTTTTGAATTCTAATCCTTTGGAAAATAAAAAGAATGAATATTGTTTTAATTAAAAAGCTAATATAATACATTTTTCATACTTCACTATGCAATTCTAGATTACCAAAGGGCATGTTTCTTTGTAAATGGGAAAGAGACAGAGCATCTCTGAATTATAAATAAGGGTCGGGCAATAGAAAGAAATTTACATCTGAGACCAAGCAGAGTCTTAAGCAGTTAGTGTTCTGTCTCTTCCATGTGCATTCATTTTTCCTATAACTCTTCTCCATTTCTTCAGTTGACACCACCTGCTTTGTGCTCATGGAATAGGATCCATCATGAAGATGATCCTTCCCAAAGATCCATGCCTTATGCTCCCAGCAGCTCATTTACATGTAAGTCATCAGTTATATTCCAAAACAGAGAGAGAGAGAGAGAGAGAGAGAGAGA
>CAJQZJ010031868.1:5916582-5941242 GCA_907164525.1 Lophiomys imhausi
CACACACACACACACACACACACACACACACACACACACACACACACCCTGTTTCAAACTTTGTTTTGGAAGCAGCTATCCATACTTAATTCAACAAATAAGTGCTTTATTTCAGATAGAAAAATAAAAGTTATTCAAAATGAAAATGCGAGTGATTATGAGTGATTATACCCAAACACTAACAACTTAAACAAATGGATTTCACTTTTGTAAAGAAAAAGGACATATTAGTTTAGAGGTATAAATTGGTGTGTAAACATGAGTGTTGGTACATCTAGAAAATTATGTTTCTAAAAGTTGTTGCCGTATTACAGTCTCATAGTAGTTCATGTAACACTACGTTTCAGCTTCTTCCTTTTTACTGGCCCGATATGAAGTTTCGCAGACTTTATACTAACTACAAATGGGAGGTTTTTATACAGAAAAAAAGAGTTACTAATATAAATTTATAAATGTATGTGTTATGTATATATGTGTTTGTGTGTGTGTGTTTCTTGTAATACAGAGTTAAAATTGTGTGTGTGTGTGTGTTTGTGTGTTATTGTATAATCCACTGAGAATGACATTTCACTTTTAAGTAATCTGCACAGAATGAGCTCCCTGACAAGGACGTACTGCAGAAAAATTCCATTAGAATGTAAGTGGCTCTCAAATGCAGATACAAGAAAACACAATTCTCACAGTCTAAAGTTTAAGTCATAACAAGTTATAATGAAATAAGGAGATATAACCACATAAAAGAAAATGGCAGCTTTGCCAGCCACCTGAGATGCTCCTGTGTGTGTGAAAGTGCTGGAATATTACCATTTCAAGGGTCCCTGCCTTCCTCTTTCTTCTATAAGAATTGCCACCTGTGCAATTTCTGCAGAACACTTCAGATGTCTGTTCACTTACCTAAAAGAAAAAGAAACAACAAATATAAAAAAAACACTTAACCATATTTTCAAGGTTAATGTGTTTTTACAAACTTAATCAAAGAACAAAAGCAATTATATGTAATATAACAGATATCCCTTAAATGAAACCTATGTGTTGGTATTTTGCAAATCAAACTCTCCTTCCTCTTCCCTTACATCATAGCTTTAGCTATTTTGTGCACCTGATAGTTTATTGATTATTACTTGTGATAAATCTTTTTTTTTTAAACAATACTGGGATTGAAAGTAGGACTTTGCACATGTTAGGCAAGTGTTCTATTACAGAGCTATATCTCATTCATCTTTTTATTTTTATTTACTTTTACTTTTGTATAGAATGTTAGTGCAGTCTATCTTGAATTTCACTCTATATCCCAGACAGCCCTTAAATTGTCTGATCTCCCATCTCTGTTTCCACATAGCTCACCTTGAAACCAATCTTTCAAACATCTTCCCTGTACTATATTTACTTATTCTATCAGGAACAAGGTCTCAATCCAATGAAGAAGGTACTGTGAATTGCTACATATCTTCATGCATTTAATTAATCATTCATTGTCTCATTTATCCAGGAAATAGATATTGGCTCAAACCACTTGACAACATAGGTGATGAGTCTGGATGTTGAACCCGGCAGGAAGCTGTCTTTGACCTAACAATCTACATTGCACCAAATCATCCTTGCCAGTATGTAGCACATGTATTGAACATGACTACACAGAGAAAGCTCTTACTCCTTGGCTCCCAAGTATGCTTGAATGAATAAGAGAAAAGTACTATCTCCCATTGGCTGTTGAGTTTTGTTTGTTTTTTTTGTTTGTTTATGTTTGTTTGGTTTGGTTTGTTTCTGAGCCAGAAGAAATGTGGTACACAAAAGGATACCTTGAGGATACAACAATAAACTGCATCCAAAGAGTCTTCCAAGCCATCAGGAAAGAATAGCTGCCTACACAACAGGTACCCATGCCCCACTCCCAGCAGTCTCTAGCATCAGTACCTCTACAAAGGGCACATCCCTCTGTTCTTTCAGTGATGAATATACAGGTCCTTGCCTTAATTGAACTTTGGCTCCCCACTCCTCTCCATGAGAACAATTACTACACTTCATTGATGATTTCTAATTACTACTCAGACATCATACATTGTATCCTACAAGACAAATGGCCCAAACTGGTTCCTAATCCACACAGCAAACAGAAAATAAAACATCACTTTGCATTCCAAAAGAGCATTGTGCTGGCATACTTGAGGACATCCAGCTAGCATTTCTCTCTCTCATTGGATGTTACTGGTATATATTCTATCTTAGCATCCACAGTGGGCTTTGGAAGCTCTTGGCTTTCATTCCACCCAATCTAAGAACAGAGACTGAGTTCCTTTCAGTGAAAATGAGACAAATGAAGCTGTTATTATCATACAATAGAAGTTACTGGAGCTATGGTGGGAGTTTTCACTGTGAGCAAAACCACATTACAGCCCTGCATGTAACTACTGTGTTGGTGCTGGCTGAGCCAACACACCAGTAAATGAAAAAGTCTGGACAGGAACTGTCAAGGGAGGTGGCTGCCCGGAAGATCACATTTAGAAACACAGCTAGGAATGTATCAACAGTTTTCTAGTTTTCAAGAAGTATATTCAGTTTGGGAAGGAAGGTATGTCTTTTTTATTTATTTACTTTAATTTTTAATTATTTCTTTTATTCTTTGAGATTATAATATAATTAAATAATTTCCCCCTTTCATTTCCTCCCTCCAAACTCTTCAGTATGCCACCTCTTACTCTCTTTTCATTTCATGGCCCTTTTCCTTAGTAATTATTGTTATATACACATACCACCTACTCAGTCTGTATAATGGTACTTGTATATGTGTTTTCGGGTCTTTTTAACATAGGAATTTTGAGTCATCTTTTGCTCATTAATTATGATGTTAGAAGTTTTAAAAATATTTAAAAACCTGGAGAGGAAGTTGATACATTTATAAAACCCACTTTTAAAGGTTATATGAGTATCTTATGATTGCTTTTAAAAAATACTATGGACATAACCTTTATTCCAATGCCATTACAATAGTCCTTGTTTTACCAAATGAAAATCGATAGCCTTCAACAAATGGCTGTACCAAAGAGGTTAGCGTATTTAAGCCTCTGTCAGCATTTACACACGATGATGTTATTATAAACTTTTATATTTCAACTTATAAGGAAAGAAAGTGCAATGATTAATGTTTATGCGATTATCTGTGCATATATAATTTCACTTTTATTAAACAACAATCTTGTTGTTAATTAAAAGAATGAGATCCAAGCCTGAGTTACACATAGGGTCAAAATACCATAGCCACATTTATTGTTTAGAGTACTGAATCTCTACTGGGTGATGAGCTACAGGCCAGTCTATTTTAATTTACCCTTAAAAGGTCCATAATAAGGCTATTATAATTATATTCATTTAATGAGGCTTGATGGCTACTTCCACATTTACAAAATTTCAAATTCTCATTAACATGGCAGGCAGTTTTGGGGGAGCATCATCCAAGGCAGTGCATCCCTATGGGTAGTGCTCTGTATGATTATGTGAATAGATTCCAGAGTCATAATGCTAAAGTGAACTACAATCTTAGTCTAATCAGGTTAGATAAGTTCAGGTATTAAAATAAATTGACCTCAATTTCTTCTGTAATATAGTTTGATAGTTAATCTTTATTGTTGATTTGATAAGATTGAGAGATACCTAGGACATTGGTAATGTGTTCTTCTAGATGTATCTGTGACAATGTTACTAGAGACAATACAATCATGGGGTATCTGACTGTGTAAACTTCCACTGACTGACTTTAAATGTAAACAGACTACAGGGAAAAAGTGGAAATTGTTTTCAGGGGGCAGGAAGTAGGTCACCAAACATGTATTGGAGGGCAAACTTGGCTGGCCCAGTCACATCCATATCTCTCTACTTCTTGGAACAGTAAGATAAGAAAGTTACACACTATTGCTGCAATGGTGCTCTGACTCAGTACAACCCAGAAAAACTGAAGCAAAGATAACACTGACCCATCTCTTCAAAACTGTGAGCTAAAAGCAAACCCTTTCTCCTTTAAATTGGTATTTGTTCACAAGAGAAATGTAAGTCCAAATATGTACATAGCAATAACACCTGAGCCTACACTGTGAAAATGCTCAGTTTATTTCTACTCATATCAGACACTCCTATTGGTTCTCTTAATTCTTTTTTCTTCTTGGGTAACCTCAGTAGCACCACACTTCATCTATTTTTAAGTAAGGTAGTCTGGAGGTGGAAGAGAAAGAGGGTCCTACATAAAAGAATGTTTTGTTTTGAACACAGAATCCACTGTTGGATCTCCTCTGCAGTAATAGCTGTGGGAAGTCACTGGGGATGGCCACTGTGTTGAGAGGTGAGAATAACTGTGATCCTCTGCATTGATGAATTCACAGTTTACCACGCCCTTCATGGGCGTCCACTGATTCCCATGCTGAGCTTGGTAAGGATTGCAGTCAGAGCAATGAGAGAAGCTCTATCTAGCACACTCCTGAATAATCTCTAAGCTCCCAATGTAAGGGCAGGATTCTGAGTTCTAACATCCCTTAAAGGATGAACTAGAAAAATTCAATGCTTTGACCTGGAAATATACTAGACTTTTTTTTTTTTTTTTTTTTTTTTTTACTCACAGCCTGAGGTAGTTTTTGTAGTATTTTAGTCTGAATTAGTTCCACTGGCTAGTACAGGAAGTGTTAGGGAGCTAGAAGATGGTTCAGCAAGTAGAGGCTCTTGTTCATAGCAGTTGTACTCCCAGGTCCCATAAGATGGCAAGAGAGAAATGAATATGAATATATGTTCTCTGATCTGCACACATGCATCCTCATATGCATATTTATACACATACAAACATACACACATAAATAAGTAAATAACTGTGAAAGAAAAGAATGTATTAAGAGAAAACATGTCCCATCTAATACCCAAGTCAGCAATCTAAATGGAGACCTATATGACTTATGTCTAAATGTTTTTCTTTCTTTTTTTTTAAGACAAAGTATTGTTTTCTTTCTTTGACTGGTCTGGAACTCACAACGTAGATGACAATGACTTCAAACTCATAGATCTTCCTTCCTCTGTCTACTGAGTGTTGGGATTAAAGATATCTGCCATCATGCTAGGATCACATGTCTAAATAGTTTAACATTACAAATCATGATATCAAGACAAACTGGTAATTAAAAATTTCATTCTTCTATATTCATATATATGATATATGTGTGTGTGTGTGTGTCTGTGTGTGCATGCATGTGTATGAAGACCACTTAAAGTTGAGATTTTCACACCTCTTGAAGTTCCCAGCCAGAATCTGGTACATAGTAAGTATTTACAACCCTGATCCCTAACTGAGGGCTTTAACATTTCCTGCCACCGCTGGCTCATTCATCATTTTAAGAAGACTCACAACCTTTGTTGTTTAACAATATTGCAATTACAACCCCCAAGACTACACACCCAAGTTTCATCTGCGCACAGTGGCCCCTTACTATTCTTCTGTTCTGTAGGAGAAAGCATTAGTAGCATGTTCATCCCTTGATGACCCAGGAAAGATATACATAGATTCTAAAAGCAATCTTATGGCTATCTAGACAAGAAATGTTCCTCTCCTTTGAACCAGGGTAATAATTTCGAAGATGTAATATAGACCATAGAGTAGGGGGTGTCATATTTCTTTGCTTTCTGAAAACATTTCTCAGTTTGTGAGGAGGGGTACAACTGATAGAGGATGTTAAATGGCATCAATTCAAGGGTAATGATGGATACTACGCTACAGAATCTTGGGGAACCATCCACCACAGAGTAAAAAATAAGGTTTCTTAAAATAAACAAGATAATTATTGCCTTCCTAGTACACATTGAATGTCAGCCTTAAAAGAACTAACTACCAAACACTAATTACATCTACACCACCTCTCCCATTGTGGTCATTGTGTTGTCATTTGCCCCCCTTCTGACGTAATTCTCTTGGTTTTCAATAGAGATTTTGTCCTGTGGAGATTGTAATAAGGCAGCTGCTTAATAGTAGTAGTTAATCAACAAGACAATTTGATCCAACAAGGTTTCTTCCTAGGACCTTTGTGAACCTGAAGAAGAGTATGTTCAGATTGGGACTTGCCAGTTTCCTTGACCTGACATGGAGTCTTCAATCCCATGATGAAGCCCTGGATTCCAAGTCTCAGGAGGATAAGCACACAGAACCAAAACACCAGTGTAAGAAATGAACTGTTCTATACTGAATCATGAATATTAAACCTGGAAGGATGAATTTCACAACAAATCTCCCACTTGAAGTTCCACATAAATCAAAATCATAAATAAATAATATTATGTAACTACTAAATGGACCTGGCATCCTTGAGATGGTTTAATCAAAGCTTCAGGTGTTCTCAAATTAGATTTGTTTTGATTTTCTTCAGGCTCCTTTTTTTTTCTTTTTTTTTTTAACCTTATGATAATGAAACAAAAGGTTTTCTAAAAACAGACAAAAATTAATCACTGGTACCTAGGGTAAATGCCTTTTACATTTGCCCCAAAAGTCCTTGCAAACCTAATGCAATCAAAACAATGTCAGGAACAGGAACGTTCTAAGCCCCTGTTAAGTAACCATTAATTATTCACTGAAAGAAGTCATTGCTTGTGAGCAGATATGAGTCTTGGGGGGCAGGCACTGAAGGCTTTTTTTTTTCAATTGGTTGAGACTGTTGGGTATAATTACATTTTTTTTTTTAATCAAAGAAAGCCTGATACCAAAGTGGTACAAAAGACAGAATTTAATCCACTTTACAGTATCTACAGAAATTGATTATACTGCATGCATGCATACTTTGAGACTAAATGATCACACACAAACACACACACACACACCTCTAGATATTCTGTTCTTAATCAGTGACTATAGTGGTATATTAGAAATTTGTGAAACTGAAACTCTAAGAGTAAATAAACATTACTCGAATGGTTCAATGCTACATGAGACTCTACAATAAGGAGAGTCTTACCTGATAGTTTCTAATCTAACCAACATTTATAATTTACCTCATTTGATTAAAACTTTGTGTACAATATCTAGGGAACCAGTCTTAGACTTCACAGCCTGTGCTGTACAGTTTTCCTACACAGAACCTATATTACAAATGAGGAGGCCCCTCTACCAGTGAGGGAGGGCATAGGCAGGTCTATGTACTTATTTGTGCTTTCTCTACCAGCACACTCTGTAAGTCACATTTCCTCCCCTGGCATCTCATCCTTTCCTCGGCAAAACAAGAGGATGACAACATGGAAAAGCAGCACCTGTCTGGCCAGTTATAACAGCAATCTAGTCTCAGGTGAACTTCCCTTCCCTTTATTTCACCTTCATGAGCTTTGCAGTCACCTCTTTTGTCTCCATGGAATTATGACTGTTCCAATTCCCTAATCTTCTTGTCCCACATCATTGCCTCTTCTTAATCATACTTGACTTCTTGCTAGAGCAATAAGACAACTAAAACAGATCAAGGGGATACAAATTGGAAAGGAAGAAGTCAAATTATCCCTATTTGCAGATGATATGATAGTATACATAAGCGACCCAAAAAAATCCACCAGAGAACGCTTACAGCTCATAAACACCTTCAGCAAGATGGCTGGATACAAAATTAATTCAAAAAAATCAGAAGCCCTTCTTTATACAATAAACAAATGGGCTGAGAAAGAAATTAGGGAAACAACACCCTTCACAATAGCCAAAATCAATATAAAATACCTGGGGGTAACTCTAACCAAGCAAGTAAAGGACCTGTACAACAAGAACTTCAAGCCCTTAAAGAAAGAAATGGAAGAGGCATTTACAAGATGGAAAGATCTCCCATGCTCATGGATAGGTAGGATCAACATAATAAAAATGGCCATCCTACCAAAAGCAATATATAGATGCATTGCAATTCCTGTCAAAATACCAACACAATTCTTTATAGACCTGGAAAGAGCTATTCTCAATTTCATATGGAAAAAAAAACCCAGAATAGATAAATCAATCCTGTACAATAAAAGAAAAAAACATCTGGAGGTATCACCATCCCAGATTTCAAGCTGTACTACAGAGCAATACTTGTAAAAACAGCATGGTATTGGTATAGAAACAGACCAGTAGATCAATGGAATCGAATTGAAGACCAAGAAATGGACCCACACACCTATGGCCACCTAATTTTTGACAAAGAAGCCAAAACCGCATAATGGAAGAAGGACAGCATCTTCAACAAATGGTGCTGGTCCAACTGGATGTTCACTTGAAAAAGAATGAAATTAGACCCATACTTATCACCTTGCACAAAACTTAAGCCCAAGTGGATCAAAGACCTTAACATAAGGCTGGTCACACTAAATTTACTAAAAGAAAAAGTGTGAGAAACCCTCGAACTCATTGGCACAGGTGACAACTTCCTGAACAGAACACCAACAGCTCAGGACCTGAGACCAACAATCAATAAATGGGACCTCATGAAACTGAAAAGCTTCTGTAAGGCAAAGGACACTGTCATTCGAACAAAACGGCAGCCTACAGACTGGGAGAAAATCTTCACCAACCCTACATCTGACAGAGAGCTAATATGAAATATCTACAAAGAATTCAAGAAATTAAATGCAAGAAACCAAATAATCCAATCAAAAAATGGAGGACGGAGCTAAATAGAGAATTCACAAAGGAGGAATCCGTAATGGCTAAGAGACACTTGAAGAAATGTTCAACATCCTTAATCATCAGAGAAATGCAACTCAAGACGACTCAGATTCCATCTCACACCTGTCAGAATGGCTAAGATCAAAAGCTCAAATGACAGCACATGCTGGCGAGGGTGTGGAGAAACGGGAACGTTCCTCCATTGCTGGTGGGAGTGCAGGTTTGTGCAACCACTATGGAGGTCAGTCTGGCCATATCTTAGAAAACTTGGAATAGCTTTGCCTCAGGACCCAGCCATACCACTTCTGGGTATACACCCAAATGCCTCTTCACAGAATCATAAGGAAGTTTCCTCATCTATGTTCATAGCAACCTTATTTGTAATAGCTAGAAACTGGAAACAATCCAGATGTCCCTCAACTGAAGAATGGATTAAAAAACTGTGGTACATCTACACAATGGAATATTACTCAGCTATCAGAAACAATGAAATTATGCAATTTGCAGCCAAATGAATGGAACTAGAGAAGCTCATCCTGAGTGAGCTAACCCAGACTCAGAAGGATGCACATGGCATCAATTCACTTATAGTAAGATTTTAGATATATAGTACAGGATATCTATACTACAACCACATGGATATAGACTTTTTAATTTTTAATTTTTGTTTGTTTGTCTATTTGTTTGTTTGTTTTTTTAGTTTTCTCTCCTTGGCCATGACACACTTTTCACTGGTGGTCCTACCTTGTAGGCCCCCAGTGTATGAGGAGGCTCTTGGCCCTCATATGATTTCTGAACTGGGGCGGGGGACTGTTATATAAAGACACCCCACCCCAGAGAAATGGGATGGAAGGGTTAGGGGATAGAGGGTGGGAGGGCGGTGCTGGAAAGGGGGGAAAGAAGACAATATGATGGAGATGTAACCTGAAGCAACAAATAAATAAATTTATTTATTAAAAAAAAAGATCCCCCAAAGAGGCAGGTCCCATGCCACTGCCACTTTGCACATCTCTACCTCCAAACATGCCTATTTCCCAGTACTTTGAAACAAGCCAAAATAAGCACTAAATTAGTATCTAAGATCTAAGCTGTAGGTACAATGATCTTTAGGGAGCCTTCTACCATGTCTTTGCCTATTTATCAAACCTTACTAACACAATTTTTATTGCTATTTATTTAATTTTCACTTTTTAAAATTTATATTTGTCCCCTTAACACAGTTACACTGAGCTATTTAGCCTAATTAGGCAGCTTTTTTTGATACATGCCCACTTTCTGACATTTGAACTTTCTTCTACTCTTTTTTTTCTGTCACCGTATGAAATATTTATGTTCTATTATTAAACTTAAGAACATAGCATTTGCTAAGGCTATGCAGCTAGTGAAAGAATGAGCCCTTGTGTAGGTGTGGTTGCACATGCCTTTAAACCCAGCACTCAGGAGTATGAGACAGGAGGATGGAGACTCAGAGGCTGGTCTACATAAGTAGATCCTTTCCTAGATAAAATAAAGTCCAACAAAACAACTGTAAAGAGAGAGACTGGTGCCAGAATTAATTCCGTTTCTGGAGGATAAAGACCTGCGTAGGAGCCACTCTACAATCTTGTCTCCAGGAAACGCTTTGTTGCTTAACATCTGCTGTCCACATTTTTTTTCCTTCATTCCATCTATAAACCACAAATGGGGAAAAAGCATCAGAGCATAGATCAGTGGAAGGAAGGGGGATTTATGAATATTTTCTTCAATATTAGAGCAATTGGTTGTGTGTGATAGAGTGAAGGCAATTTGCATGCTTTTCCTTTGTGTTTGCTGCCAGGGATCTTGATTCTGCAGAAGACACAGAGCAGGCCCTGTGATCAAGTTATTTTCTCAGATATGCAAGTATCATCCAGGAACTCTCCGGAGTTTAATTTTCCTGAAATGCTATTCAAAGCACACCCAGATTTCACTGTAACAAACCTGGCTTCATTCATGCCTCCCCTGACAGCCAAGGTGCTGGGGAGGAGCTTCTTTAACAGTTACATTATCTCTACAACTCCTGTGCTCCATCACTCTCATATCCCACCCCCTTCCCCCCACCCCTTCTCTATCCAGCAGGAATGGAGAAGTAAATTACATTATATTCCTTGGCTCCATAAACTATGTCAATTTTGTTGGAAACAATATTAAATATGGAAATTCTCCCTCTCTTTTTCTTAATCCATTACATTTTGTAAACCTCAGTCACACCGATCTTTGAAAGAAAACAACTGCAAAGGCATCTGGGTAACGTCATTATGCTAATTTACTGGCTATAATCTGTAGAAATAAAAAAAGTAGCTATTAGAGTGAGGAATGATTTAAGCAAAGAAACCTGGTAAACCTTCTCAGGCCTCCCTTGCACCTGCAATTCCCTCAGCTGAGTTCTCTCTCTCTCTATCTTGACTGAAGATGGCCAAGATCTGCTACACACTGGCCCTGCTGCTTAGGAAGTACTTGATAGATGTGGATTTACTCCTTTATTAGTAAATACTGTGCTTTCAAATTTCACATGAGTGCAGTATGCATTTTGGTCCCCCTCCCATTTCCTTCTCATCCCTACCAATTTCCTTTCTTAGAGATCTCTTTCCCTTATTTGCTATTTTGAACCCTGATTCAACTTTGCTAGACACTAATCAAAATAACTTAATAGTATCTCTCTCCAGAAGACAAAAAAAAAAAAAAGGAGAATCCCAGAAGAGAATTCAGTTTCTCTGTGAAGCAGAAGGCTGCTACAAAATGGTCCTAGGACAACTACTTTACAAAACAAGTGTTGTGGTTTGCATAATAAATGTTCCCCATGATACTGGAAAGTTTCAGATGTGTGGTTTTGTTGAAAGACTTGTGCCACTGGAGTTGGGACACTTTGGAAGTTTAAGACTCCACCCCATGTCTAGGTCACTCTCTCTGGTCTCTGCTTCCTGGCTGTGGGTTCAGACATGAGGACCTGAGTCCCCAGCATTTGTAGTCTTCATGCTTTTCTCCCACCATCATGAACTCTAGCATTCTGGGACCATGAACACAAACTCTTTCTTCCATAGCTGTCTGAGTCATAGTGTCTTATTAGGGCAATAGAAATGTAATCCACCATATAAACAAGCTGAAAGAAAAAAAAAAAAAAACTAGATGATCATCTTACTAGATGCCAAAAAAGGATTTGACAAAATCCAACACTCCCTCATGCTAAAAGTTTTGGAGGTATCTGGCATTTGAGAACCAAGCTAAAAATAATAAAGGCAACAAACAGCAAGCCAGTAGACAACATCAAATTAAATGGTGAGAAGCTTAAAGCATTTCCCCTAAAATCAGGGACAAAGCAAACATGCCTACTCTCCCCATATCTCTTCAACATACTACTTGAAGTTCTAGCTGGAGCAATAAAACAACTAACGGAGATCAAGGGGATACAAATCTGAAAGGAAGAAGTCAAAGTATTCCTATTTGCAGATGATATGATAGTATACTTAAGTGACCACAAAAATTCCACCAGAGAACCCCTACAGATGATAAACAACTTCAGCAAGATGGCTGGATACAAAATTAATTCTAAAATAAATCAGTAGTCCTTATTTACACAAAAGTTAAATGGACCGAGAAAGAAATTAGAGAAGCAGCATCCTTTACAATAGCCGCAAATAATATAAAATACCTGGGGGTTACTCTAACCAAGCAAGTGAAAGACCCGTACAACAAGAACTTCAAGTCCCCGAAGAAAGAAATTGAAAAAATATCAGAAGATGGAAATATTTTCCATGCTCATGGATAGGTAGGATCAACATAATAAAAATGGCCATCCTACCAAAAGCAATTAAATACAAATTCAATGCAATTCCTATCAAAATACCAGAACAATTCTTTATAGACCTAGAAAAAACAATTCCCAAATTCATATGAAAACCCAGAATAGCTAAATCAATCCTGTACAAAAAACAAAAAACAAAAAACAAAAAATTGGAGGTACCACCATCCGTGATTTCAACCTGTGAACTACAGAACAATAGTAATAAAAACACCATGATATTGGCATAGAAACAGTCCAGTTGATCAATGGAGTCTAACTGAAGACCCAGAAATAAATTCACACAACTACAATCAATGTTTGACCAAAAAGCCAAAACCATGCAATGGAAAAAGGACAGCATGTTCAACAAATGGTGCTGGTCTAACCGGATGTCAACATCTAGAAGAATGCAAATAGACTCATATTTACCACCTTGCACAAAACTTAATTCTAAGTGGATCAAAGACCTAAACATAAAACTGGTCACACTAAATCTAATAGGAGAAAAAGTGCGGAAAAGTCTCGAACTCATGGGCACAGGTGACAACCTCCTGAACAGAACACCAATGGCTTAGGCTCTAAGGCCAACAATGAATAAATGGGGCCTTATGAAACTGAAAAGCTTCTGTAAAGCAAAGGACACTGTCATTAGAAAAAAATGGCAGCCTACAGACTGGGAAAAAAACTTCACCAACCGCACATCTGACAGAGGACTAATATCCAAAATGTACAAAAAAACCACAAGTAATTAAACACCAAAACCCCAAATAATCCAATCAAAAAATGAGGTACAGAGTTAAACTCAGAATTCACAAAAGAAGAATCTCCAGTGGCTGAGAGACACATGAAGAAATGCTCAGCATCCTTAGTCACCAGAGAAATACAACTCAAGATGATTTTGAGGTTCCATCTCACAACTGTTAGAATGGCTAAGATCAAAAGCTCAAATGACAGCACATGCTGATGAAGTTGTGGAGAAAGGGGAACACTCTTCCATTGCTGGTGGAAATGCAAACTTGTACAATCACTATGGAAATTAGTGTGGTAATATCTTAGAATACTTGGAATATCTCTACCTCAAGACCCACCCATTTCATTCCTGAGTATATACCCAAAAGATTCTTCACCAGACAATAAGGGCATTGGCTCAACAATGTTCATAGCAGCTTTATTTGTAATAGCTAGAAACTGGAAACAACCCAGATGCCCTTCAACTAAAGAAGGGATTTTTTAAAATGTGGTACATTTATACAATGAAATACTACTCAGCTATGAGAAACAAGGAAACCATGCAATTTTCAACCAAATGGATGGAACTAGAAAAGCTCATCTTGAGTGAGTTTACCCAGACCCAGAAACATATACATGGCATCTATTCAATTATAACTGGATGCTAGCCATATACTACGGGATAACCATCTTACAATCAACAGACCCAAAGGAACAGGGACCTCATATAACTATCTTGCAAGAAATTCCACCCAGCAGCAGATCAGAACAGATGTTGAAAAACACAAACAAACATTAGGTGGAGCTCTGGGAGTTATATATCAAAGAGGGAGAAGGAATAGAGGTCAAGATCAACACATGAAAATCAACAGAACCAACTAACCTAGGCCCCTAGAGGCTTACAGCAACTGAAACACTAATCAAAATAAGAAGAAAAAAAGCTTAGACTTGACCTAGAATCCCCTACGTAAGTATAGAGGATAGGCAACTTGGTCCTCACAAGATCCCTTAACAAGTAGGGGTAGGATGATCTCAGTCATAGACTTTGTTACCTGTTAGTGGGACACTTTACCATAGCAGACCTGCCAAGTCCTGCCCCAGAGCAAGAGGAAGCTCTTAGCCCTCATGTGACTGATTGACTGAGGGGAGCTGATATATGGGGGCAGTAGTATAGGTGAGAGAGAGGGTAGAAAGTGGGAGAGTGGCACCAGGAGGGGAGGGGGCAGAGGACTGATTGAAATGTAATTTGAATTAATAAATAAATGTATTATATATTTTAAAAACCTAATTAATACACTAGGCAAGGAGGAAGCCTTTTTCTGACTTTAGTGAATATATATACACAGCCAACTTAATCCTAGCAAACCCAAAAATTGGGAATAATGACATTTTTATTTCTCTTTTCCACCTATGTTTTAGTCAACACGATTGGGGTTCCCACCCACACCTAAGGACATATCAGTTTGCTCAGTCTGGCATCTTATCTGAGAAACCCTCAGAAGCCACAGCCATCTTCAGGTATTTATTTACGGGATCTGCCCTCCCTTTCCAAATTTTCCAAATTGAAAGAGGGGAGAGCTAGGCACCCACAGGTACTCTTCTGGTTGTGCTCCTAACAAATGTGCATTAGAGGGAATCATGTGGTGGGACACTGAAACTCAATCTCTCCCTCCTGGGACTTAACTTTCTTTTCCTTCAGTGCACATGGGTCTGTAAGAAAGTACTTCACATCATTTAGATGTTCACACTGAATCACATTTAACTTCAGAAAAATTCATATATTCTAATTTGGAATTGTGTAAATAGATGGCCCTAATTTGTCTCATATTCATACGGAGAACCTGGTTTGAAATTCATCTAACAATTAGAGAAAAATTAACAAGGTAAACTGTGTATGGTGATGTTCTATTTTGACACAGCTTTTCAGTGTTTCTGAAGATATAATGTGTTTAATCCATCTACATACTCATTCATATAGTCTGGCAAAACTGCTGCTTTATGACAGCAGAAATGTATTAACTCCCTAACTGTTGTCTAGCATTACAGCACTGGCTCATATTATAGAACACGGAAGGACAATGACACTTTGCACATTGTATCTGAGTTCATGGTCACAGGAGCAGGATGGCAGAGGTGGAAAGTCAGTGTAGGCTGGCTGCTGGTCAAATCCTCTGTCTCAAATAGCTTGTGCTTACTTATGCTAATAGCAATTGTAGGAATTTTGGTCCATAGTAGGGTTTTGGAGGTGTGTGTGCACGCCTGTGCATTTGTGTGCATAAAGGAGTTATAGTAGTTTCATATTATGTGAATCTAGAAAATAAAACAGTTTGGTGTAGGTACCTAGGAATGTCAGCATAGAGTTAAGAACAGGAAAGTGAATTAGGAGGGTGCTATGAGTAGAAACTGACAAAGCTGTTTGTTTGTTTGTTTGTTGTAGAAAACCTGCATAAAACCAGAGAGAGTGCAATTATCAGTGATCAGCTACAGTGAGAAGTGAGACTGGACCCTCCTCTGGGCAGCCCCAGATCCCTCCTGAGATGCTGTAGGACAGACCACACTTGAGCATGTTAGGCTGAAACTCACTTGTCAGGCTGAAACTCACTTGCCTCCTCCCTAAAGTCCTTCTTACCTGTTCTTTGGTTCTCCCACACCCTGATAGATTGCTTGCTTTCGCTGACATCATCTACCCATAATGCCAAGTTCTTCCTAAGAAAAGCCTGTGTGGTCTCCAATGCCTTCACAGGGACTGGAAGTTCATCTAGACAGCACCGCAGACTTTTTTCAGTCAGATACACCATCCCTGCCTGCCTTTCTAGATGTCCCATTCCTGCAGTCCCAACTCCACACAAGGAAACACTGCGGTTATGCTCCGTAAAACTCCAGTCTTCTCTTGTTTCTTTTCGATGTTGCTTCTCTTCGTTTTCTATGATTCCCTATTTCCAGCATTTCAGAACTCGGTCCATTTTTCAAATTTCCCTTAAAATGTTCACGATCCAGAAAAACTGCCTGTCGCCCCTTCTTCTAACACAGTTGACACCATAGGCCTCTGGTAGCTTTCATTTCCCCCAAGTCCCACACTGGATGGACGTCTTCAAGTGTTTCAATTCCATTCCATCACAAGTTGCTTGATGACAGAGCCTCCATGAAAGAAAGGTGTGGTGTTTTGTTTTGTTTTGTTTTTTGGTTTTTGTTTTTGTATATTCTAGTTCTCAAATAGTGTCTTGCATCACTACTGTTGACTCAAAGACTTCATTTAATTTAAACAAACAAACAAAACCAACCACAACCATAAAACCCATCAGTAGCTGTGTCTATTCAGCCTGCTCTGTGGATTGATAGCTTTAACCAATATATTATGCTACATCTGCTCGGTACTTCTTAATTCCCGTAGTACAATGACAAAAGACAAGAGAGAGAGCAACAGTGTTACAGCAGTGCCCAAAGGCAGAGCTTTGAAGCTGCTGCAGGTCTCGTGGGGATGTCTTCTGTTGTCTTTCCACGGAAAGAGTAACTGCAGGCTTTTGTGAGGAAGGAAAAACTAAACCATCTCTATTTTCTCACTTCCTGACGACTCTACCGCTCTGCAGTGGCTCTGGCATGGCGGTGGGGGTCTGGGGTTGAGGGTACCCCTGGGACCACTCGCTATCTCTTGTGGCTTTGACTTTGAGGGCTGTAGTCTTTCGGGGTCGACTCCACCCTTCTGCAAGTGCGTTCTCAAAGGGTGAACTGCCACTTCAGGTAAACGAGACAGGGATTGCAAGTGAGATCGAGTCAGTTTAGTAAGCCAATACAAGCAGCCTGGTCCCTTTGGAGGCAAAAGCTAATAAAGGCATTGACGAGAAAGAGCTGCTGTTATCTTTGTAGACTTTAAGAAAGCGCCTCTAAAAACATCCCCAAACAGCATCCGCCTTTTCATTTTCTGCCCCAGGACCCTCTTCTGATCAGGTTACTGAATGTTTACTACATCCTAGTCAGCCTCAGAAGAGTGGCTGGGGAGAGAAAGCTTTGCTCCTCTGAACACAGAATTCTGCAGTTTAAACTGCTGCCAAGCAATATTGCAGCGAGGAGATGCGGGCTCTATACAGCTAGGGGGAGCCCGAACACAAAAGGAAGTGCTCAGACACTCGCAGCTCATTCATCAGGTCTGTCCTGCAGCCCAGACAGTTTCCCAGGGTCTCCTCTCCCATAGGCTAGGGGAAGAGGTTAGACTTTTCTGATTGGAAGACAGAACAGTATCAGCGGCATTATCTTTCTGATACACAGAAAGATTTTAGGAGTCACACAAGTTTTAGGGGTTACACAAATAGCACTTGGGGACCAATTCCTGCAACTGAATCCAGCTGAAGCAAGAACAACCCGAAACAAAGATCATTTTCATACCTAAAACAATTAGAAAATTAAACACCTGTAAACTTTGAAACTGGTTGTTCACTAAAGGTAGTACGATTTTTTGCTGGCTTTGGAAGACTATTTTCCTTTTTAACCATGTTTCAAAGTGATATTGCAATTGCATTTATAACTCCCACAGAACACAACGACAACAAAGCCAAACAAAAATGCATTTTTAACCTAGTGTTGATAGGAGTGAGTTAATAACATGACAACAAACAAGACTATACCTAACACAGTTAACCAAAGGTATTTTGGAAGTCCATCCTCCTTTTTAGAAATTAAAAGTCATTCTTTCCATCTGGAAATTAATCCGGATGTCATTTATGCACAAAAATGATTATTCCTAGCCAGGGAATCATAAGACTATAGTGAAGGCATTATCCACTGTTGACTGATTGCTGTTCCTTAATGCAGAGATCATACTTGGAAATCTTTGGAGTCATAAAATGCTTCTGAAGTACTTAACACTGCTTGTCACGCTTAAAATTTGGGGAGAGAGAGTTATGTATATTAAATAATCTATAATTAAAATATTACATTTATTATATTAGATTAGATATATGTATGCTTATTTTTATATATAAATATAATTGTATATTATGTAAATATTATATTTTGTATATATGGCACTTAAATGTTTGTCTGAGTTGCCCAGCAGCTGATATAGTATATATAGTAAGTATTCCAAAATATGTATAACTAAAAAATGAAAGCAATAGAAAGAGAGGAATGGTGACAGTGAGGGAGGGAGGGTCTCACATTCAATTCTATCTTTGTAAGAACTACCTGAAGCACATGGTCCTGACGGGCTTCTCCCATCTTTTCTTCACCTGCCAACTTGAATGAAGTATGCCTCTCTCTTCCTTACTTCTCGACAGTAAGAACAGTGTCGCTAGCTTTGTTCTATTTAGGTTTTTCCAAGACTCAGCAGGATTGGGAGCTGTGGAAGGGCACTAAAGGAGCATGGTTGGTGTGTATGGGAGTGGGAAGAGTTAACATAGATAGACAGACCTCAGGCTGAATAAGAAATTTAAAATAGTAGTAATAAGGTTCCCAAGCTATCAAGTAAGAGTGAATCTCAGAATAAGGATGAGGAGACACCACCTTTGAAAGGGAGAAATGACAGCATGAATTTTAGAAGGTGGTGGAGGGAAGAAAAGAATAAGTTTAATGGGAACAGAGTGTCCATTGTGATCTCTAAGAAAGAATGGATGCTTCTGGGGGCAGTTCTGTTGAGTTGGGCCCTGCAATGATGTGACAGGCAGCCCAGCCACCAAACTGGAACACAATTCCATGTGCAACTGGGTGGGCTTATAAAACCCTTCCACCTCACTTTCATGTAGGGACTGTAAAGGTAAGGCCTATGATTTTTGGCTTGACTCCCAGAGGTAGGAGGGTCCTTCATAATGCTGATGCTGCACTCAGTGAAGTGGGCAGTGGCAGCTGTCTTATTATGCTGGGGATCACCGCCTCAGTCTTTTGAGTATGCCTTCCTTGGGCTCTGTTCTCTCTTCATTATCTTTCAGAAATTCATATTCCCCTGGAGTAGGAGGAACTTAATTTCATCACTGAGCCTGCTTCAAGCCCAGGATGTTCCCATTTCCCGCTTCTGTGGTTAAACAGCACTGTGGCTGGACCCCCCTCTAGCAGAGGTAAAAGATTCCAACAAATAGCGAGGTTGACTGGTTAGAACTCCTCTGCTAGTGACAGTTTGCATGACTGAGCACTTTAAATGAAAATGCAGTAACTCTAAGGAATACACAGGACTTTTTGCTAAGGCAGCAAAGTCTGTTTCATCTCGAATTCGGGGCATTATGTTTTTGTGAAGGTAGTTTATATACAGATGACTAAGTCATTGTGGGTGAAGGTGATGAGAATTCATACCTATGTCTATGTATGGCAACCCTGGACATCCAGAAGCAGTAAAATATCTCAGGTAGAGCGAATATACTGCATGCTCACACTGTTAATGATTTAAAAGAGCTCAATGAAAATTACTTGATAGTGACTTCTCCGAGGAAGAATACTAGCTTCATAGCTGTATGTTTAAATACTGTGAGCTTTAGTGTATTAAAACTTTTCTCTGAGAAGTAGGAATAGTCAGTTCACTGCACATGTTATCATGCTTCAGGTTTTCTATTTATAAGATTAATGCTATGATTCAAACTCACAAAGCTACTGAAAGCACTAATGGAACGTCAAGGACAGAAAAGCAGTTTAGGAGACATTATAGAAATACATGTGGGATTATGTATTTAATAATATATGCTTGCATATGTATATTTAATGTATATGATTAACTTTTTTTGACTTGGAAGTATAAAATAAGCAAAATAACATAGGTTTTGTACATTATCTCACTTGTTATTATATGACCTTGGTGCAGAGTCACCAGCTGTTTCTGAGCCTCAGTTTTCATGTTCTGATGTGATGACTCAAGTGAAAACACTTCACAAACCACAAAATATGTCGCATGAATATATGTTTTATTATATAAACAAATATGGGTGAATAAATAAATATGGTTCAAAGACATTAAACTCCAGAGGAATCTTTCTGTAACATACAAATGCCCTGCCTTACACTCCAAAGATTAGAACAGAGGTATTCAAAGTAAATGGCATAAACTTTTATGCAATAAATAACAACATGGATTATGTATGTTAGGCTATTCTAAGTATTTCCTGTTTACCGCAAAGTACAAGCAAGGGCTGAAGTACTTAGGAAATACGGAGTTGGTGGGGGATGAGAGAGAAGCTGGGAGAGGAGAGGGAGAAAGACTACAAATAAAGTGTGTTATAAATCATGTTGTTCCTCAATATTCTCTTACATTCTTAGGGACAGTCGGGATTGTATAACCTAACTGGAATAGTAAAGGCAACACACTGGTAACTGGTAATATTCTCTCTCTCTCTCTCTCTCTCTCTCTCTCTCTCAGAATGGAGCTGGTGGCCTCTGCCTCTACCTTGAAAACTTTCCTTTATTTCTACTTCTGTGTATTAACACCTAAAAGAATAAAAATGTGCAATCTGAATTATGAAGTTTGGAATAAAGTACACATCTTTTACATGTGCAGCTGCACCAAAAATCTAGTTTATCATAAGACATGGTAAAGTTAGAACTGTCTTTGCTTAAGGATGCAGCTGGTGAAACAGGATTAAAATTCAGACTTGAGATGTGTTATGGAAATGCCTGTAATTTCAGCAAGTGGGAGGCCCTAGGGTGTAGAATCATAGATTTGAAATCTGCCTCACCTATAGAGAAAGACCTCATTTGAAAAGGCAAGATTTAAGGTCAAACAAGCAAACAAACAAATAAATAAGACTCTTCAGATATATTTGTTTTCATGGAGTGAGAAGTGTATGGGAAGAGGCAAAGAGAACGAAGTGGCATCGGGTAACAACACCCACCTTGTGACACCTTAATGACATTTCTGGGGTGTGATGTCCAGAGGATAGCAGAAAAATGCAGCCCAGCAAAAGAACTGAGTGAGGTGGTATGATAACTATAACCTCTCTGCAGAAGGAAAAGTCCATATTAGAAATTTGTTTCTGACTGTACCCGATCGGACCTGCAACTGCATCAGGTGGAAGGAAATGAGACCCTTCCTTACCCTGTATGGATGCAGGAGACCATCTGTACATAATATGACTCTTAGCTTTATTTTCATCCAACACCAGATTGTTGTACTTAGGAAACCTTCACTCTTTTTTTTTTATTATTATTATGTTCTCCCAGTATTTTCGTAAAGAAACACAATCCACACCCTGGCCAATTTTAGAAGATTCTATTGTTTCTATCATATACATCTCTCTTCCTCTGACCCTCCCACACTCCTTCTCTAGCTCCCTTCTCCCCATTTTTAAAAAATCTTTCCAAAGTATTCTGTATCTCTTCTATAAACACTAGATTGAGCACTGATCATGGTCTACTATATCTAGAGTCTCTATAAGCCTTTCTGCTGCTTTTCTATATTGTCATCTGTCACAAGTCATGTGAAATCAAGCCCTGGTCAAATGCTGCCATCAGATTCTTGTGGAAGAACATTTTCCCATCTAGTGTGAAATCAAATATCAACCAATATGTATGCATTATATAAATCTTTCCAAGAATTCTTAATCTGGACCTGGATCACGGAGCGACTGGCACATGACCATCAACTGTTCAGTCTCTTCCCTGAAACTGTTTCTAAAATTTGATTTATGGGCAAATAGATTAACTTCTATGTTTAAAAGCAGATTCACGGTTTTCACTAGATTTTCAGTAACCGCAACCTCACTAAAAACTATGGAGCTCTTTGAGGGACAGTCTCGCATAGGATTTGAGTTCATGTTCATCACAGTGTGCCCAAATGGAGATGATTATCAGAAGTATCTGTGGCTGGTACATTTTCAGGTTTGGACTATCTCAACATGACATAAACAGAACTTGAAATACTTAGAAATGGGAGTTGGTGTGAGATTTCATTTGCAATGTACATTCCATTTTTAAATTAATATGATATGTGTTAGTTAATATAAATTATTTTGCCTTACTCAGAAAGCATTGAAGTTTACCTTTAAGGAACTCTTTTGAGTGAAAAGAAAAGTGGTTCAAAGGAATTAAATTCCCAGTGGTGTTAGTTAGTTTTGCACCCTATGCACATGATTAATGGGGAATTTGTCCCATGCTCATAGCAACTGTTCAGTGACACCCTTTGATACAATGCACCCAAATGATCCATCATCCTACACTAGACACCAAAGTGGGAGAGTCATTGATTGGTCTTGCCTTATCAAAGCAAAAACACCATAAGAAAACAACGTACTGTATAGTCTGGAGAAAGTTGGTCATCCTAACCTAGAAGCAAGCTTTAGATGCTGAATTCTCTCATGCAGGCTAGAATGCCTTGGAGCCTCTTCCCTCAACTCTGCCATAGGAGATCCATTAGCTCAATAAACTAGAGAGATGACTCTGTGGTTAAAACACTGACTATTCTTACAGAGGGCCCAGGTTAAATTCCCATCACCCACATAGTGGATCACCATCATCTGTAACTCCAGCTTCAGAGCATCTAACTCACCTTCTGGCTTTCATGGGTGCTATGTGTACATGAGCACATGTTCCATGGATACCTATGCAGACAAAATGCTCAAATACATAAAGTAAATGATTTTTTATAGCAATAGCTCTATATCTCTGAAAAATCTACAGATAAAAATTAATCCCCTTTGCCAATCATTGTTACTTTTTAAGTGAAGTTTCAAGTTAAAAATATTAGGATCATGATCCTGTATACTAGATTTTAATGTGAAATAGTCTTTGGAAATACCACCTTTCCCATATGTGGCTTATTCTGAAAAGATATCGAGAATAGCTTACACTAAAAAAAAAAAAAAGGTCTTATTATGGTGACCATTTTTTTTCATTAATTCATTTGACAAAGTTTCAAGTGGTCTCTGCTAAGAAATGTATCCAACTGAATTGAAAACTTATATCTACAAAATATGTTTATCCTGATGTTTACACTAGCTTGACCTTCAAATGGGAAATGGACTAAACTTCCTCTACTAGGAAATGGGCCACTTACATGTCTTATTTTCATTTGAAGGCATATAACTCAGTAATGTTGATTAACAAAGTATTGTTCTGTGTCATAACATAGATAAATGTATCATCCTAACTGAAGAAACTGAAAGGTCACATATGGTATCATTTCATTTTTGTAATATTCTTGGAGAAGGAACCTAGAGGGAAAGATAGTATATTGGTGATTATTAGGGGTGAAAGAGGAAAGCAAAGCCACAGAGTTAGCAATTTTGTGTGTATGCATAATAAGTATTTTGACTGTGCATTTGTCTATCTGTATGCAGATATATGTGTGTGGGTGATTAAATGATTTTGTATTATGATCATATAAATGTTAATCTACTCCACACTTGCCAAAATATGTAACATATGTAATACTTATATACATATATACTATATAAACATATATATGTATATATATATATATTTGGTAGATATATACATACACATATATACATATGTATATATTTGATATGTATGTATATATATATACCAAAAGTTTACATTTTTCCTACACATTTACAAATGAAATTGAAAATAGTTGCCAATCAAAACTACTGTAAGTCCATAAATAATTTTACTCAGCATCTTTTATTTCTTGAGCTGACTCTTTGAGAGAGTGGTTCAGAGATACAAAACAAAACAAAAGACAAAAAGAATCACTTTTCCCAGCTATGTTTGTCGTAATTTAATGAGTGATACAAACATGTAGAAGAAAAGAATACACATGACTAGTGGCTGTGGTAGAGAGGGGCTCAACAGAAGGTAAGCAGAATCTGTTACTGCGATGGGCTTTAACTATCTAGCAATTTTTCTTCCCTAAAATGCATGCCCATAGTTATAAATTTTGGTATTCAAACCAAATGAACAAGGAGAACAGCTTGACAGTTCCAACAGTTGGCTCTGGTTGTCCTTCCACCTGTAGAGTACTTCCAAGGGATGTAGACACCCCGTTCCGTAAACTGCCATTATACAGCAGAATGTGCTCCTGATACCATTGCACCCTCCTCTGGAGTTTTCCCTCGAGTAGAGTCTCCTCTATGATCTGGGGGAATACCAGCTAAGTTAGCTGCTGTGACTACATAGACAAGCCCGGGGTTATTTCTTTATCTATGATGCATATATAGAGTTCAGAGTTGCAAAAAAAAAAAAAATCTAAACTGCATTTTTTTTGTGTGAGTTCCCCCTACCCCCCGTTTTCTGATTTTTTCTTCTCCTGGGATCCATTGAGCAGCTCCCTCTGTCCTTATCTCACTGACTACAGTAATGAGCTCCTGGGGGACCTCACTCCTGCCTTTGAAGTAACGCATTCTCTTTGAAATTTCTATTCCTACATTGTTTGTTTTTTGTTTGTTTGTTTGCTCTGATGGAATCCTTTTGTGTAGGGGGAGGGCATCGGAGTCTGACAGCTGTTGGGGAAGGGGCAGTTCAACATGACAGCTCTGGAATGTATAGATTGGACAACAACAACCCAATCACAGACAAAACAAGACAGAGAGAGAGAGAGAGAGAGAGAGAGAGAGAGAGAGAGAGAGAGAGA
>CAJQZJ010031868.1:5941252-5995710 GCA_907164525.1 Lophiomys imhausi
GAGAGAGAGAGAGAGAGAGAGAGAGAGAGAGAGAGAGAGAGAGAGAGGAATGAAAATGCTATTCTGACTCACTGCTGAAGCAGGAATATAAGCCCTTGGGCTGGAGTTGGTGAAGCATCCTACAGGATGCAGAGGATGACAGCCAAGGACAGACACAGCTGGGAGGCCTGAGAACTGTCAGTGAAGAAGCTGCCTGGAGGAAATAGGTTCTGTTGGGGACAGCAGAGAGAAATCCCTAGAGAGAGAGGGAGAGAGCAGAGACAGGGAGAGGGACCTTGGCCTCAATCTTCTGAAACTTTAGGATCCCTGCACAGCAGCCACAAGCTCCACACAGCTGATTGTGATTTTGACATTCTTTATGGGGAAATACCCGAAAATCACTCTACAGTTCCAGAAGAAGATTCAGTGTAATATTAACAGACTTCAAAGAAGCTTATATTCTTGGTTTAAGGACTCGCTCACACTTAGTCTAAAAAAAAATCAAATTTTAATTACAGAAAATCAGTCAACATTTCAATCACAATGGCTGCAATTTGACAGGGAAATATAAATTTAAAGTATCTGTTATCAAAATTCTTGTATCAGAAATGTCTGGGATCTTAAATTTGTTGTTGTTATTGTTTGGGTTTTGAAAGATTTACATGCACAGAATGAAGTGTCTTAAGACGAGGATTCAAGAATAAACAAGAATTCATTTATGCTTTATATACATTGTTTACCCATTGCTCAAATGCAATTATGCATAATTATTTTAGTGCCTCTGGGGTTTTGTTGTTGTTGTTTGTTTTTTAGTTTAGTTTTGTTTTGTTTGAAACAGGGGCTCTCTTGTACTGTTGACTGTTCAGGAATTTAATATGTAGTACAAGCCTGCCTCAAATTCAGTGACCAGCCTGCTTCTCTCTCCAGGACACTGAAATTAAAAGACATGGACCACTGCACCTGGCCTGCCTGCCTGTGAGTTTTAATCACCATTGTCATCAGGGTAAGGTGCATAGTTTTCTACGTGTGATGTCATCACTCAAAATTGTTGGCCTTTGGAGTTTTTCAAACTTGGGTTTTTCAGATTGTGGAACCTCAGTGAGAAGTGGGCATGTAAATAAAAAACAGATACACTGACCCTTAAAACATAAAGAAGACAATTTCCTCACCAGAGTTCAGCAAGGAATGGGAAGCCATTCAATGCAGTGTTACTCAAATTCGCTTTCCTTAAAGTTCTTGTCTAAGAAGACAATCATATTTGGCATTGTGCAATAAACATCAAGAAGAACCCCAAGGAAGCTTTTCCCTCATTCAGCAGAAGGGCAGCAAGCAGTGGGAGTAAATCTCTCCCACTGCAAAATTTAGATTGTCCATGGGTTGTTGCTTCCAGAAGTCCTGATGTTATTCAGCAGCTCCCATTCTGAGCATTTGCCTGTGGTCTTATAAACAGAACTCAAACATAGAGTATTTCCAACTCCAACCTTTAGCCTATACATTAAGATGTTAGAATTCTCTTTGAGTCCTGAGATTTTTTTTTCTTACCCTCTGGCCCAGTCAGTTCCCAAGTGTGTTCAAACTTTACTGTTTTTAGTGTGTGTGTGTGTGTGTGTGTGTGTGTGTGTGTGTGTGTGTGTGACTTCTTTATCTTAGTCTTACCCTGGTATGTGTGCACATATGCACATATGTGTGTGCACATGCCTGTGTGTACATATGTGAGTGTGTGTGTTTATGTGTGTGTGTGTGGGTGGGTGGGTGGTCTGGTGACCTTTCCAATCCATGAGCACTCCTTAGATGTTCATTTTGACTATTCCTTACCTTGCCGTCTTTTCCTTACCTCTAGATCAATTTTCTTAAATTACTGCTTTAGTGTCTAATAACAGATTAGAAACCCTCATCACTTCTGTATTTCTGTGAAATCATGGCAGCATCCCTCAATTCTCTATTCAGGATGAAAAGCAATGACAATTACCAACCTGCCTCTTAAACTAACTTGTACTTAACCCATTATGACAGCAACATTCCTATGTCTAGACTTTTTTGAATCACTTATCCCCCCCTCCGCTTCTCACCTGTAGCCTTCAAAATATCACACGGGCTGCTCCCACCTCCCTTCCTTCTTACAGTAAGCATTGAGTAAGCCTGATATTTGTGTCACTTGTAGTTCAAAATTCTTTCAGTCTAAGGTAAAACTCAGTTTAATTTAAACACCTCTGTTATTTCTCTAGTCGTCAGGATTTAGTTGTTTAAACAGCACAGAAGCTATTGATTCCCTCCCCAAAAGCCAACCCTGAGATGAAATGAGAATAATAAACAGGCTTATGAATCAATCCCTTGAGAGAGAAAGAAGCCATCAGTGGCTTCCTGTGAAAGCGCTTTCTGGACTAGTGCTGGCCTGAGACTCAAAAAGCATTTTCAGTTTACTTGCTCCCCTGCTAAGACAGATCCATGTCTGCCATCTTCTATATTTATGTATAGTGTGTGTGTGTTTGTGTGCGTGCGTGAGTTTGTGTGCGTTGTATGTTATGTGCATGTGAATGCCACAGCACAAAGGTGGACGTCAGAGGACTTCTAGTGTGGGTTCCTTCTTTCTACCATGAGAATCCTGACTTTTGTGAGTTCTTAGGTTGTCAGGTTTGGAAGCAAATCCTCTTACCAACTGTGACATTGCACTAGCTCCTCTACCAAGTTTGTATAGGGGCAGGGACAGCAACTTTTCGTCAAGAATTTGTGAGCATGTGGAGACTCAGAACTGGTCAAAGTGTTGTAAATAAGTCACCTTGAGTGATTATCCCTAAATAAAACAACTCCCTTGTGCCCCAGCCCCACCCCTACCCACATATGCACAAAGCTCAGGGAACATCACAGAAAATGAGGCAGAAAGAATTTAAAAAAAAAACATGATGGGGAAGATTGCGGCAAAATGTTATCTTATGGACATACATGGCTGTTACACTCTTGACCTCACAGAAGATATGATTACCAAGATCCAAAGAAGATAAACATAGACAAGATTCCTGTTCAGACTGAGGAGGAGCTCCTGAGTCCTCTAACCCTAATTATGGGAGCTGTTGCCAGTTATTAACTTCATAGGTAACTGAAGTTACCTATCTTCACATTCTTCTTTGGGGGATGTAGTTATTAGAAGGTTGCATACCTGTACACATATGGGCAACACTAGGTTTTTGTCACCTTATCCTTATGTTTTGTTCCACATAATAACATCATATTGGAAGGTAGAGATGGAATAGATGCCCGAGGTAGCTGGGCAATGTGGGATAGATACATATTTCATTGCATATACTCTATGAAGTTCTTGGAGAGAAAAAATAGATAATAATGAGTGTTGGCAAGAACACAAAAAAGTGGTATATTTATTGACAAGAAAGCATAAGATGCTTCATCCAAAGAAAAGAAAAAGCTGTCAGCATTGATTCAGCAATGGATGTGCTTAATTTGAGAATTTCAGGCCCACTATTATGTATACTGTTCTCCATAGTAGTTTCAGAAGGAGGTTCTTAAACCTCTGAAGGAACCCAGAGGTGGTCCAGGAGACATTGGGAATGAATTACAGGCGTTGGATGAAACTATTTGACTAATAGGTGACATTGAAATGGGCTCTGACAGCACCCGAACCCACTGGTTAACCTTATGTATAGTTAGTAGAACACCTTGCCACCATATCCCTCTAGATGTGGTGAGAGAGGAAAAACACCATCTAGGAGGTATTCTTGCAAACAAAGAGATAACGCCTAACACACAAAGCAAGTTGATCCTTAATGCCATGAATCCACTAACTATAACCTTCAATTTGTCAGAAATGGGGGGAGGATATATTAAACACTAGAAAACACAATTTAAAAGTTCCATCATACCAAGAGCGAAGGAATTTAATAAGACAAGGGACACAAGTTCTTTAACAAATAATGAGATGGAACGTTTTAAGTGGAACTATTGCAGATGAGTAGAGGCCCCCAAATACATTACGTGAAACCTCTCTGGATCTGATCTATGTAGTGCAATAGAAACAATGAAACATGGGAACTGGAGAGAGAACTGAGAAGCTAAGGCATTGGTTGTGCTTCCAGAGGACTCACGTCCTCATTGCGAGTCACAACTGCAACTCCGGTTCTAGGAGATCTAGGAGATCTGCTGCCTTCTTCTGGACTACCTGAGCACCAGACATGTATGTGACGCACAAGCATACATGCAGGTAATCCACTCATACACTTAAACAATAAAATAATTTGAAAAATTGAGAAAGAGGGAACAATGAACACATACTAGGCAATGTCTACTGTTACAGGATTTTCATGAATCACGTCAGTTGTATCATAGTGACATTGTTCACACTGTCTGATACACATTTTAAAATACTTCACAATAAAAGTTTATGTTGTTTGGGTTTTGGTTTTTTTTGATTTTTTTTTTTTTTTTTTTTTTTTTTTAATGAAGCAGGGTTTATACACAGCCTGGCCTTCATGGAATTCATTATGTAGAACAGGCTGGCCTGGAACTTAGAGAGATCCACCTGCCTCTTTCTTCCAACTGCTGGGATTACAGGCATGTGCCATTACACCCCCCACAATGTTTATATATATATATATATAATCCAATTTAGAATATCCCCCCCCCAAAAAAAAAAGTATCAGAAGTCCTTCTGATGAATTTATCAGACATCTGGTTCTTACTTCAGGGCCATCCAATGCCCATACCTTCCTCTTAAATAAGACATCTTGATGGTTCTGGGTCAAATCAGCCCATGCCCAACATAACTGTGGTGTCATGCATTTGGTATTTTTTCTCTTTAGGGTGCTGTGACTCACCATAGCCATCAAGACATGAACTTTAGCTTATAGTCTAGCTGGAGTTTCAATTAAGAGCCATTAATCCCCAAACACCACCTACTCCAACATACTCTTAATGCTTTTTAGACATATCATATTATAAACACCTGTTTTTATAGTGTTTATAATATACATAAGCATCAAAAGTGGAAGGATGTTGATTTTATTTAAGTTAGCTGATAGGTGTATGATAATGCATCATGCTGCTCTGGTTCTGCTGCATGTTTGAAATTTTCTGTTACATAATCGGATTTTTGTTTTCACAAAAGTCAAAATTGTTCTTGTTTTAGATTCTACTGGATTCATTTGAAATTAATGGTTATTTATTAAAATATTTACAAGTGTTAGAAACCATACAGTAATTATAAAATTTTAATGAAGCTGTTTTAAGTGAACTTAATGTGCCAGGAAATTTAGTTTGTTCTAAAAACTTATGACTGAAGTAAAGTTCTGAACAGTTTTACTTGATAGACTCTTCTCAGAAATATTGTCCTTCTTCCATTACTGGAAGTCACCCTGGAAGAGGAGGAAGATCAATGAGTAGGGGGGAAAAGACAACAGAGAGTCAGAAGAGGGAAACTGATGGAAATGCATCATACTATGCACAGAATACCTAAATGATATCTACTATTTTATCCAATTAATATATGTCAATTTAAAATATTTTCCAAAAATGCATTACATCTTGGTGGCATCCACGTAACCTATGGAAAAAAAATACCTATTTTTTGGGGGGCAGCCTGAGGAGTATTTTATTCCATCATCAAACAAGGCTATGTTCTGTTAAAGTCTAGACTTGTACATGTCTACCTTCTTCATCATGACTTATCTCATGTAGCAATAGTTTTGGTGCCACACATTGAGAGAAGAGCATAATAAGGAGTACCAGGGAGCCTACCACAGCACTAACAGAACCATGACAGTGTTTAGCAATCAATGTCAAGAAAAGGAAATGGGGGGGAAATCAGAATTCGCCAGGGGAAAGAAGTTATTGCAGATCTGAGAAACCTGGACCAAATGCATTGAGTTCTTGAGCAAAGGATTTCCTGATTTGCAATAAGAGTGTTAGATGTGGAGTACGGTTTAAACATCAGCTTCAGCCAGTGGCTACGTTCCAGGAAGCTCTTGCCAGCAGGCTGATATAGCTGCAGTCTCCAGGTAGAGGCCGTCTCAGGAATTAAGTCACCAATGTACTTCTGCCTGGAACTAGGATCCTAGCAGCATTACTTTATTTGCTGTAGAAATGTGCATGGGAATTCTTTGAGGTATAGGGTAGCAGATTCATTCATTCCCTGACACTTATTTTGAAGGAAAGATGTGGTCAAGAAGAAAGAGAGAGAGAGAGAGAGAGAGAGAGAGAGTGTGTGTGTGTGTGTGTGTGTGTGTGTGTGTGTGTGTGTGTGTGGTTTTTTGAGACAGAGTTTCTCTGTGTAGCTCTGGCTGCCCTGGACTAGTTTTGTAGATCAGGCTGGCTAAAACTCACAGTGATCTGCCTGCCTCTGCCTCCTGAGGGTTGGGATTGGCATGTGCCATTACATCCAGCTGAAGAAGTGTTTTTAAGCAGGACTGTCAGATCAGGTTTTTCAGTTTTGATCTCCATTTTGCCTAGTAGCGACGGGATAATCCAGTACTTTTGGCCAATAGAACAAATAGGAGATATGTAGAATAATTTTAATAGGGATTTGAAGAATAAAAAATAGAAAACACAGTTTGTGTTTTATGCATCTAACCACATTGTTAACATAAGAAAATGGCATTTGCTTAAAAAAATCTAAGTGCTATGTGTTAGAATATGGAATGGACTAACTGTGTTGGAAAATACTACTTGGAAGAAAACCCTGAGTTCTGTTCAAGTCCTGATCACAGTGACTTCCATCCACTGGGTATTTTATTTTCTCTACCATCAAGGAAAAAATTAGGTTAAAATATCCATCTACATATGTGGGAGAGGTCTGGAGAAGGCCTGCAGTGTAGATTGAGCTATAACTGAGTTGAAACCAGCCTTTAGATTTGCGAGGTGCATGCTCTGGGAAAATGTGCCTACCTTTCTGAGTCTCAGTCCCCTCCCCACAGGCTTCTAGAGAATTAACTGAGAGCAAGCCATATAAATTGCCTGCTGCATAATAAATCTAACCAAATGAAAGCTGCTCTCATTACTTGTGTCATCCTGGACAGATGAAAGTGAAACTTTTGAGAAAACAAAGAAATTGGCTCTAAACCAAGAGAAGCGTATCAAGTGGTAAAAGCATAGCAGAAAAAAATTGAAGAAAGAAAAGACATAAGGCTCGTGCTGAATACACAAACATCCACAACATACAGAGGGGGAGTGGTCCTAAAATTTGTTAAGTCTAAATTAAGTATATGTGAACGTTTCCACATGTGCTCCAGGGCACCTTCTGTGTTTCTGAGGGCCATCCATTATATGGGACCCTGTTAAAATCACTCTTGTTATATCCAATTAAATTCAATTATCTCTTTATTTTGCACACCAAACTGCTTTTGCTTGTTTTCATGACAAATGTGATCTAGAAAGCTGTTTGCTAAGCAGAGTTTAAGTTTAAAATAAAGCTATTTAGTTGAAAACTTCAGTATGTGAACAAACTTCATAAGACAGAAAGGAAACATGTTTTGGGCAGAAACAAACAATTAGTGACATATGTCTTAGACTTTTTTTTTTTTAATGACAGAGAGCACATCACTTTTACTCTTTTCTTTCAGGTTTGTCCACCTCAGGGGTCTCATGCTATATGTGCCAAGGATGTATGATTGAAGCCTAACACAAATTGTAACTTTTAAAAAACTTTCTTAAAACATTATGATGTGTTTTGTGATCAAAATACATTTTATTTCTTGATAATTGTGTACAGTATATTTTGATCATATTCACCTCTTCCCAACACATCCTGGGTTCATCACGCATCCCTATTCAGCCAACACCATGTTTTAATGAAATAAAAAAAGAAAAAAGGCCCATTAAATCCAATTTATGTTGCCCAAATGTTGTAATTCCATTAGGTTTTTCTCAAGTATAAATCTTGGAAATGACAACTGACAGTCACAATGTCAAGTGCTCCTAAGATTAGAGGTCCAGGGTTCATATGTTGTCTATATTATGGTTACTCTAACATGCTTTATAAGGTGTACAGGAAGGAGAGTGATATTCAGAGATGACACAAATTAGAAGAGAAAACCTTCTTAAAATACTCGAAAAACATTTTGACAACCTGGCAAACCAGGCCAAATTGCTGAGAAGTGACTAAAAAGATTATATAAATTCTTGTACTAACTTTTAAGATGGACAGAATGGGACAACTTGATTTAACATATTTTCTTAGAGAAACAATGACGACCTTGTTGGTTACATGAAGAAAAGAAATTAGTGGCATTATATTAATCTTAAACTCAGTATATTCTTAAATGCATGTGTGCGTGCATGAGTGTGCATGCGTGTGCATGTGTGTGTGTGTGTGTGTGTGTGCGTGTGTGTGTGTGTATCCTTCCAACTGTAACTGCCCACTACATGCATTTTAATCATTCTGTGGGGAATTCAAAGGATATTCAGGAAGTCATAGAATTCACTAGGTAAATTCAGGGAAGGGTTCCCACCATTCAGATGGTTACTGAGGCTCACCAACAGATATATTTTAGTGAGTTAAGATTAAATGAAGTGGAGAAATTCAGAGGTGAAGCAATACATACTCCACAGACAGATAGATTTAACTAAAACACAGAATATTTAGAATTCTCTCTCCAAAATTTAATATTTGACATCTATCTTGGGCTGGTTCTTTGCTACCAAAATTTTATGTTTGATAGGATGATGTTAAGCATTCTAAATGATAATTGGTCCTGTTTGCTGTCTGTTACTTAATTGACTCTGATTGGTTAAATAAACGCTGAGGCCTGGAGATTGGGCAAAGACAGAGATAGGTGGGACTAAGGTTCACGGACTTTTACAGAGAGACAGCATCTTGGGAAGAAGAAGGTTGCCGGAGAGAAGCCAGGAGTAAACAAGGAGGACATGCCATGGGGTAGATTAAAGAAGATCCTTCCACGTGGCCTGGAACATCGGCTTAGTGTGGAGAATAATAGTCCAAAGGGACATATGTATATATGGGGTTATATTTGGGTAATAGAGTTATGAGCTAGTTTAGATGGGCTAGGATTGCACAACCCAGACCTAGGCTTGTTAAGATCCACCCCGTGTCAGTGCGTATTCATTTATAATGGCAGGTTAAGGATTAACACTGCGAACCAATTAAAGATAATATAAACACTGGTTAAATAGTTAATTAGCCATTTTTTCTACATATGTTCTCAACTTTAAAATTTGCATGAGTATAGGATGTAGCATATGCCATCTGACATAATTGCCTCTCTGGATGCTGGCTGGTGTATGTATGTACAGCTGAGAAGGTCTGCCTCTATCCTATATGGCCTCCATCTATCTTTCTTTCTGTTTTTTCTTTTTTTGGTTTTGTTTTGTTTTTTTGTTTTGTTTTTTCTTTTTTTCATTTTTATTTCTGAGACAGGCTTTGTATAGCACTGACTGACCTGGAACTTATCTGTAGACCAGGCTGGCTTGAACTCATAGAGATCCAAATGCCTCTACCTCCAGAGTCCTGGATTAAAGGTGTGCGCCACCACTTCTCAGAAGCCTTCACTTTCCATGCCATCAATTAGGCTTTTGTTTATGGCTCTCTCAGGAAGGAAATCTAAGATGGTGGAAACAAAATCAAGATTCCTGATGCCTAAGATCAGAAATTCCACATCTTTCCATAATTTCTCACAGCCAGAGCTTCCCTCATGTTCACTTAGATCCAAGAGAGAGAAACAGACTCCGTCTCTTGAAGGGGAAACTGATCATTGTCAGATAAACTAGGAGATACACACAAGAAGTGTTCATGTGTGCACCCCTGCATGATCTACTACAGTAACACTAGGAGTCAGAGCCGTAAGATAAAGAGGACTTACTTCAAGGGCTTTAAGAAAACAAAGGCAAGATGATCCAATTAATTAATCCAATTTTGAGATTACCAGTCTCTAATGTGAGCAGTAGGTAGACAAAGGAAAGACTAGACTCAGAGATTCCAGCTCAGGTACAACAGGAGTCCCTTTGATAGCTGATGGTAGCATCTGAAATAGTCAGGGCCAGCATGACATATGCATAAGGACGCAAAGAGAGGCGGCAATGAATCACAAGTTGAAAGACTTGGCAAACATGGTTGGCTTGTGGAATGAGGCTTGTTAACTGGACTGCTTTCTCATCACCTGAGTCAAGGAACCCATAGCCAAACTAAATAAAACCAGCCTAGCTCAAACCATGGCTTTAGAGGAAATACAAAAGAAACAAATTAAAGTTTGTTGAAAAAGGAAAGATTCAGCAGCTGGTGACACTTCTTATTGTTCAAGTGTCCAGTGACACAGCCGAGTGGTAGAAAATCTATTAAGACTTATTCGATAGCACCCTTGTACAATGCCACTTTCAATAGTACTTTAATTTACATTTTATAAATTATGCAATATTTCATGAAGTAAGTACAATCTTTTAGTATTCCAAAGTATAGCCCTGTATTTTTGTCAGCTTAGAATTTTGAACATATAATTTCCCATTCTTGATTCAGTAATAAGCTTTTCAGAAGGTGAGACCTGCAGGAATGTTGGAATGAGTTATTCCATCTCCTTGTCAATTTTTGAAAAAGTAATTTCCACATTAAGTACTGTTCACATACAAACCATAATGGGGATGTCTGATATGCCCATGGTAAATGCCTAAAATAAGTTAACATTTAATCAGGAATGTTTACTTTAGTCCTTATAGAGATATTAAAGGTAAACATACAGGCGGGAACTGAAATAGACTCTCTGTCTTCAATGTGTACTTAAGCCTGGGTAAGAAGAAAGAATCTCTTGTAAATACCTCATTAAAACACCCTAAAACTGAATATAGGTTGCTTTTCCAAATGAGATCAACACAGGCCCTTTGAGATCCATGTAGGCCGGATAAGGGCCATTCAGACATGAACAGCAGAATTTAATTACACAAAAGCACCTGATGGTTCCAAGAAGCATGCAAGTCTGTTCTGATAGTAGAAGAGTTGTTGTTGGATCAAATCAGTACAGTAAAGATTATTAGCATAACTGGCCCTTTATTATAAGAACTGCTGAGTGAAAGGCGTGCCTTGATCAGCTTAAAAAAGTTCTGGTATACTTGTAAGCCAAGGATTTTTCAGTTCAATTCCATACATTTGGGACCTTCCGTGTATCTGCAGAGATGTTTCAAAAGCCTCACTTGCAATGTGTTTCAAGTTTGAATGGTTTTTAAAATTAATTATAGGAGGCTTAAAGTAAATGAAATTTTAATGAAAAGAGTTGTATATGCTGGTCTTCCCAGGATACAGGCAGCTGGGACTCTCATCAGTATGATCAAACTGAGACTCTAAGTACAACCAGCCAATCAACCAACAAAACAGGAGAGAGAGAGAGAGAGAGAGAGAGAGAGAGAGAGAGAGAGAGAAAGTTTTAAAAAGAGACCATGTTCTATAATCAATTCCCCTCTCCTTGCCTCTCAGTGGAGCCCAAATTTGTAATTTGTAATCCTTCTGCTTCAGCCTTTTGATTGCTGGATCATGGCATAACAAGTAAGCTCCAGACATCCTAGTTGAACTATGCCCATAGTGTCTGTCTGAGAGAGCCCTTCCATAGCATGGAGGCAACGTGAACATTTTAACTTTTGCTTTGTCTCTCACTTCAGATGTTGGAAAGGCCGTCAGTCCTTAAAGCCTTTGGTGGGATACTGAATTCCCACTCCACAGCGAGGTCTTCCCACAGGGTGTGGAGGCAGTGAGCATCAGAGTGGCCGAAGCAGCAATGCAGACATCATGGCCCTGATTTAAAGGATGATGGGAGGGCAAGGAAGTAAAGGATGATGGGAGAGCAAGGAAGATAATCTGATGTTGGCACATTCTTCAATTTATGTTCTTCTCTGGTTTCCAGGCAGTCAGCTGTGTCTCAGACTTTTTGTACAACTTCAAAAAGAAGCTTATGTTAAAAAAAAAATTCTCTTTGCTAAGGCGCCTTCCTTTTTACTACTCCTTTGCCATCAGGATGTGGTCTGGGCCTTAGCACAGAAGAGAACCCAAGCTAATGAGAATGGGGAGGACGATGGAGATGAAGCAGGAATCACAGTGGCAGGAAAACAGAAAGGACATTTCTTTGCTTATAAATATTTATAGTGAGTGAAGGCCAATTGTCTTTTTAAAGATTTTTCTACAAGCCCTATGTCTTTCATCTTTTTCATGTCACAGTTTATTCAAACCCTGAAAAGTGCACATGTCAGGTAAATGTTGATTTACATGCAAATTGTCTTTGCTAACCTTGCCTTTATGTGGGGAAAGAAGATTTGGAAATTGATTAGCTTTCTAACTAATTCCTTTTATATAAAATTCAAATATTCAAAATCAGTTGTAAATAGGAAACAGTTGGTGTGTGTGTGTGTGTGTGTGTGTGTGTGTGTGTGTGTGTGTGTATGAGTGTGTCTGTTTCACCCTTTCCTTGTTCCTTAGAGAAATCTCTCTGTTGATCAAAGTCAGAAAGAGCCCTGCCTTCTGGGCTTGCCTATCACTGTCTCTTTTCTGTTTACACTGGAGCCCCTCCAGTAAACTGTGACTCCAAATCTATGAATTTGGTTCACACATAGCTTAGGAGTGCTGTCTTGATATGATCCCAAGAGGATCTTTAAAGTAGACTGGGAAAGGCATGAAGAGTAGGAAGGGAAAGGATCTAATGAGTGATCTCACAAATCCATAGTTTTCCTTCCACTAGGAGATTTTAAATGTTTACTGTACACGTGTTGAACAATAACATAGATCAGAGTTGAGAATCTTTGTTAAAACTATGTATGAAATACTTGTTTAAACTACAAAATATTTTGTCATCTTTAGAAAGAAAACACCACTAATCAGTAAATCAGACAAAGGCAGATTTTCTAGAAAGCTCTGGACTATTCTGGTCTTTTGTGGTTTTTGTTTGTTTTTGTCTTGCTCCCTTCTCTTATGAGCCCCAACTTCCCACTTACAGGGGCTTCTAGAAGGTTCCATTTTTTCTATGTGTAGAAATGAGTCTGTTCACTGACAAGCACTTGGTGTGAAAGGAAAAGCAATGCTCTCTGCCTAGAGAGCAAAGTGGAAGGACACAGCAAGGAGGCTGCCAGAGACTCTTCTAAACTGTCTAGTGCTCAGGGGCAAAACAATGATTATGTGAGACATGAAGCCAGGTGAAATATGAGCAAATTATAAACAATTCTGGCAATGATGTGATTCAGCCAAAAGCAATGAGAGTGTCCTGTGTTTGGGAATGCATGGTAGACAGTTGCCTGCCCTTACCATAGCACCATTCCAGGGCTAAAAACAAAAGAGAAAAGAAAAGTTCTAGAAATTTTCTGGTGGCTTTATCATGGTGCTAATAAAATGCAAACTTCTAAGTTTTTCGATTTTTTAAGAACGTGATTGCTGGAGCGCCTGCAGTGCTGTTAGCAGTGAAATGGAGTTTAAAACTGCTGGGACTCAGACCCAGGAAAAGTGGCTGAGGTGCCTATTTACCATACAAAAGTGGACCTGGCCTCCTGGTCCTCCCAGAATCCCACTGTCCCTCCCTGTTCCAGGGCATGGCTGGCATACTCTACCCTCTACCCTGAACTTTCCAGCCCAGATACTGGGCTTTCCCTCCCCCAGAAGCTCTTTCCTATATAATCCAGACATTTTGTTTGTTCTCTCTCTCTCTCTCTCTCTCTCTCTCTCTCTCTCTCTCTGTGTGTGTGTGTGTGTGTCTGTCTGTCTGTCTGCATTTTCTCTCTCCCTGCTTCCACACTCTCTTTCTCTTTCCCCTCTACCCTCGCCTCTGTCTCTTTCCTGATGGCAACTTCCCTGGTCTAATTCCCTGGGACCAGAGAACCTGCCCAAGAGCTGCTTCCCAATAAACCTACCTTTATACTTTAATCAGGCCTGAATTTGTTCATTTTGTCTGTGCAGGATAATTTATCAGAAACCACAAAGGACTTGAGTGTTAGGAATGACAGTTTGGAAAGGATCTATTTAAACAGACCCGACCCACTGTTTCAAGATGCATAGGAATTATTGGGGGCTTATAAATATGAGCTATGAAATATAGAGAAGTAACAGAGTTACATGAGAACAAGGAACGGAGCAGCAGAACTGGATGACCTAACATGTACCTTGAGTCTCTAAGATGAACATAATAGACTAGTTATTCTAGGAAGAAGGTCAAAGAAAGGCTGGAAGTGACCAGAATTCATACCCTAGGAAGCAACTGCAATCCCAAAGAAGCTGTTTTTTTGTGGTGTCTGCACATCATTTTGAAAGTCTTTAACATATTTTTCAATATTTTCTAATTTGTTTTAAACTTTATTTTTTGAAATTGCCATATAATTTCAAAGTTTCTCCCTTCCCTTTCCTTCCTACAAACACTCTCATATACCTCTCCCCACTCCTTCAAATTCATGGCTTCTGCATATTGCCAAATGTAACCTGTTCAATGCATATACTGTTACCTGTATGCTTGTTTTCAGGGACTTTAATGCCCTTTGAAGACAGACAACCATCAAGAGAAATTAGTAACCTGGGGCTTTCCTTGGCATGAAATATGCACATACTCCTTTTTTTGACAATGAACTTAACAACCCAGGAGTTCTGCCTGCAGCCAACTGCATGTACACCCATTTTAATGATTGGAAAATGACTATTCTCCACTAAGAACCATCTAGAACTTCCCCTTTGGGTGAAATTTGATTCAGACTTTCTCCAGGGCATATCTGGGAGCAGGGCAAATCCTGCCTGAAGTAGAATTGGGGTATGTACACTAAGGGAAACTGTCCTCTGAATGGATTTTAGTGAATGTCCTATTTGCCAATCTGCCTCTACTTAGTTGACTATAACTGTGGCTAAAACCAGATGCATTCTGGGAAAGGGATAAGTACAGTGAAAAGAGGCTCACATAACTGGAGCCTGTCAATCACTACTGGAACCCCATGCTTCTTTGTAATCAGTTTTTCTCCTTCTAGATACCATAAAAGAAGGAAAATGACAATAACTTGGGGCTCTAGAGTACTCTAACCCACAGAGGTTGCTTTCACAGGCAGCACATCTGAGTTGACACTGTTGCTTTATTTATAAGCAGTGTTTCCTGCCATTTTGAAATCTCTGAGCTCTTTTTTTCAATTCTTTGAATATGACCTCAAGAATGTGG
Organism: Lophiomys imhausi; assembly: GCA_907164525.1. Lineage (NCBI taxonomy): Eukaryota > Metazoa > Chordata > Mammalia > Rodentia > Muridae > Lophiomys > Lophiomys imhausi. Next base: position 5,956,339 of record CAJQZJ010031868.1, read on the forward strand.
TCGAAGCAGTGACTCTTGGCAACACTTTTATTGCTATGCTCCTTTTCTTTTTTCATATTGTCAAGTAGGAAGGCCCAGGTTTGAATAGAAAGTATTTCTACATTTTAGAAACGAAGGAAGCTCATCCTGAGTGAGCTAACCCAGACTCAGAAGGATGCACATGACATCTACTCACCATAATTGGATTTTAGCCATATAGTACAGGATAGCTATACTACAGCCAATGCACCGAAGGGAACAAGAACATAGACTTTGTTTCCTGTCAATGAGACACTTCGCCCTAGTGGTGCTGCCTTGTAGGCCTCCAGTGTATGAGGAGGCTCTTGGTCCTCATATGACTGCTGAAATGGGGCAGGGGACTGTTATGTAGCGACATTTCACTCCAGAGGAGTGTGATGGAGGGGATAGGGGGTAGAGGGTGAGAGGGTGGGACTGGGAGTGGTGGAAAGATATAACCTGTGATGGAGATGTAACCTGAAGTAATAAATAAATATTAAAAAAGAAAGAAATGACTGCAAGATCTTTAAGCCTGAAGTAATTGGTGGTTGATTTCAAAATTGTAATCATTTCTTATATTAGTAATCAGCTTTGCATGTCTAATTTTTTTAAAGTCCCCTTTCCCTGATTCACAAAATGTGAAGTCCCATAAAATATGGAGCATTCCTGCATTGATTATGAAAGTTATTTCTCCTTTACAACTTTAAGCTGATTCCATGTGTATCACTTTTGATATCTATTAAAATATTTTGGGTTAACTTTGCATTGAAATCAAAATGTTTATTAACATAAATATACTTATACTAATTTATTTATTAAGATATATAAATACATTATTTTAGGGTTAAAAAAAAAACAAAGACTGCAGCCACATTAATATGTTTTCATTCCCTTACTACCACTTGGTGGCAGTATCCCTAACATACACATCATAAAGAAAAAAAAAAAAACATTGCTGCTGTTGTTTGCTTCAGTGGTAAAGCAATATTTACAAAAGTGAGTCAGGGAAGGGAACCTTCACAGTTATAAAACTGTATCAAACTATGTTTTACTGGTCTATATTCTATTAGTGTTTGGTTTAATTCACCATGATTTTCATTGGCTAAATCTTCTTTTTCATTTTCAGACATATAAAAACTGGCTTTTCATTTGGCATTTTAAATGCCTTCCATAGGAACTGAGGTATATCTTAGGAGAGGCTCAGTGCTAGACTTGATGTTCCTGACCTCTCAGAACTTTGGAGGAGGTGGATCTGGGTTCCTAGGGCTCTGTTTTAAAGTGCCAGTCCTTCACAGAACAATGGCAGTCTACTGAGTATTATCATTGATTGTTTTATTGCTGAGAACATAGCAAATGTTTAGCCACTGAAAGGCCTAGAGCTGTATGGTAATCCTACTCATAATAAATTAGGCATCAAGAATTTGTAATTCTTGCAAATAGCAAAACCTCACTGTAAGCCTTTCTTGGTGTGTGATAGTAGTTTCTGTTTCCAGTTTGCAATAGGTTGAGCAGCCTTGTGGGGATACACATATCCATTTGATTTTCTTGAGAAGCTCACAGGCTCTCTGTGTACTGAACAGACCATTGGCACTATCTAAACAGCTGTTGGCTGTATGATACATATTTGGCTAAAAACAAACCCATCTGTATTTAATGCATTGTTGCCAAAGTGTGGTAACATGCTGTTTCCAGTCTGAAAACACTGGTAGCCTCATGTGAGACAATCAGATTGAAAAATATCACAACATGCTTCTTGCAATTCTTGGCCATGAAAGAGGAAAGCTTAGATGTGTGCCAGATGATGCAGGGTTTGTTTCCAGAGCCTGTAGTTTGTGAGGTGAGGAGGAGGCCTTAGATAGATGCAGCCTGGAAAATCCTTTCTAAGAGTACATTCTTGAACCATTTATTAAAATCTCTTTTAAAATCTCTCTCTCTCTCTCTCTCTCTCTCTCTCTCTCTCTCTCTCTCTCTCTCTCTGTGTGTGTGTGTGTGTGTGTGTGTGTGTGTGTGTGTGTGTGTGTGCACGTGAGAGTGCTGGTGTCCACTGAGCCTACAAGCACTGGAGGATACTCTGGAACTGGAGGTAAATGCAGTTGTGAGGTCCCTGACTAGGATGCTGAGAACAGAGATTGGGTATTCTGTAAAAGCAGTATAGGCTCGTAACCCAGGAGACAATTCCCCAGCTCCACTGTTGAACTATTTTATTTTGCTTCCCCCAAATCCCCATTTCTCTTATATTTTCATATAATCTTTATTTTACCGACAAAAAGTAACACATATTTAGTGACAGAAAAATTGGAAAACACAAAGAAGGAAAAAAACTAATTATACGGCCCCACATTTATTTAGCTGTGGAATTTCTGAGTAAACCAATGAATAAATGACCCAGGGGATTAACATAATTCCATCAGTCCATTTACTGGGATTCTGAGCCTGGCTACCAAATGGCAGACTTAGAGAAGTTAGTCCTGATAGTTCCCATTTGAGGTTTGAACTCAGGTTTCCTGCTTTTGGAAATGAAGTTCTCTTAACTATAATAGAACACTTCGAATGAAAATAATAGCATTTCAAAAGAAGATCCCAAGAGGTCAATAGAATATCGACAACTGTTTTATGATAATTTAAGATACATTTGAAAATTTTAAAACAAGATTATACAATGGCTATAATTGGTAGTGACAGCTTTACTTGGACATGAATAAAATATTCACCAGTCCACAAAAATGTGTCTGTAAACAATGAGATATGAGTTTCCTGGGATCTATCATTAAAAAATAAAATCATGTTAGCTAATGGCTTTTTTAAGTTAATTAGTGTAATGGAGTTTTCCTCTAAATAGTAGTATTTATTTTATTTGACAAAACACTGAACAATTTGGGGAGATTCTTGTAGATTTTTTTCCCTGATTTGAATAATGCATAGCTTTTCCTCATTATAGGAAATGTTCAAATCAACCTCAAAGAAAGTCTCACCTGGAAAGCTCTGGCTAAATGAGCATTTTTCTCTGTTTACTGCCAGCGCTCGCTTCTGAACAAAATAGTCAACAGCTGGAGTGGAAACAGGGAACTCTCAGTGCAGCTAATGAGAGCCCCATATTTCACAGCTCACAGGCTGGGAAATACTTGGGTTTTTTTGTTATTGTTGTTTTATTTTTTTTTACAGGTATTTAAAAAAACTCACTTCTTTGTGTACAAACTAAGGAACTCTTGCTTTTAAAGAGATAAACTCCACTAACTCCAGTGAATTCACAGAACTGTAAACTGCAAATGAAGATGGTTTATAAAGTTATTGGTTTTGTAATATTCAATGTCACAATCCCATCCGAACTCTAAGATATCGCTGGAGTATGACACAAACTAACAATGAGTATTTAAAAAAAGATTTTCCCATGCTTCTCAATTGAAGAAGCAAAGTAACAAAGGCATTATCTATGAAGACATTCAGCTAAATGCTGCAAAGTACCATGAAATGGCAAATATGTTAGTCGCACCAGGCTACAGCATCCTTCAATATATATTTATAAACATGTTGACAAAATGTGCTTCCTCAGGAAGTCATTCTAAATAATTCAGATTAACTTTAAAAAAAGTGTTTGCTGAGCTTTTTGTTGTTGTTTACTTCACATTTTCTCCTGCTCCAACCTGTAGTGATTTGCTTACAAATATTTAGAAGAAATAACATGTTCTTCTCTCAGATATACTTAATATTCTCATAATTCTGGGAAATCTTGAGAGACTTGCAGACCAAATAGGAGGTTATACCATTCATCTGTTAGAGGAAAGGGGAGAAAATGAGTGAAGAAGGAGAAATAGAAACAGCAGAGGAAGACGGGCTTCAGAAAAGAACAACATTGAATCTTAATATTAAGCATACATAAAAGCGGACATGCACAGAGGGAGAGGAGGGACAGAGAGATAGAGGTAGAGATGGGAGGGAGGGAGAAAAGGAGAGAGGGAGAAAGAACAAGAAATGTTAACACATAGGGAAAGAATAAGGAGGGAGTAAGATTCAATTTGAGAGCTACATCTCTCAAGGTCATTTAGCTCACAAAGCAATTATGTGAAGGAAAAAATTATTGACCTGGTGCAGCATTGTAGGAAGAAGGTGGGTGATGGATGTGAGTCAAACACTGAGAGCTTATTAATCATGTGACCTTAACAATTCATCTCAGGAAGTTTGTCTCAGGGGCCAGGTGGGAAGTTTTTGAGTCTTAGACCACATGAGCAGTCTAACAACAGTCTATGTCTCTCAGAGCATCACAAACATGATTAGTAATAATTGAGGCATCCGTTGATTGACTACTGGGCTTCAGAGAGGTTGAAGGAAGCTCAACTTGGAAATTGCCCTAGATTTGTGTTTGTTCTGCTTTTGAATATGTCTAAGTCATCCAAAGTAGTCTTAGCCCATCCACAGCAGGCCAGCCTCAGATGGTTGCTGCCATTGTCAATGAGCACTTTTTTTCAGGGATTGCCAAAACCTCATCTCTTCTCACTATTGAGAAGTTACTTTGGCTTATCTGGTACAAAGGTTAAAAATTTATCACTATTAAAAAGCCATTCTTTGAGGGCTGACAATATGACTCTACAGACAAAGACACTTGATGCCAAGGCTAATAACCCGAGTTCCATCTTTGCGACCCAACAGTAGGAGGAGAGAAGCAGTTCACTCAAATTGTCCTGTGACCTCCACACAGGAGCCATGACATCATACTCAACCCCCACTCACCCCACCCCCACAAAATAATCCATACATATAAAGAAAATAAATAAATGAAATACTATTTTTAAACTGTTCTTTGTTACACCATGCAAAGTATCATTTGCACAAGTCAAGGTCAAGGTAGCCCTTAAATACTCGACACTAGGTTTTCAAAATTAAATTATGAAAGCATTTGATAAATGAATTTTAGCTAGCTATGAAAGTGAAATATATGACATCTTGTGGCTGACACAGCACTGTCAATATAGATATAATGGGAGACCTTTAGTAACTCACGATTATCTAGTAGCCACACTTTCAAAACATGAAAACAAACAGATGAACTTATTTTTATCTTACTTAAGCAAATACATCCAAAACTATTATCACTGCCACACACAGTCAATTTAAAATGACTTTTGAGCAATCCCATGTAATTTTTCATATTAAGCTGTCAAAATGTAGTCTCTCTTCAGCACTCCCAGATACTCAGTCTCAACCAAGCCTGTTTCGAGGGCTCCAAAGCTCATGTCTGGTGAGCTACAGTACTGCTGCCTCTGCAGACGAGCAAGAATGTGTGAAGAACCATAACAGAAGGTGCATGACCTAAGGCTTGCTCTTTCAAAGAGCAAGTGGATGAGCAACAAGCCTCCAAACTTGCAAATATCTTCAACAAACACTCTAGCCTGGGTCATTTCGTGATGTCACATTGGCTGAGATGAAAACACTCACAAGGAAAGAAAGACCTTCCTGGCATTTCTATTGCTCAATGTGTTTGTGGAACCATACTCTCTTCACAGCTTCTGACCAGGCAGATCTCTCTTCCCTCAGGTTCTGTCTCATAGGAGGAACCAAGTTACCCTCATTCCAAAGCTGAACCCATCTGGATCCCTGCAACTGTCTGGCTTTTGTTGTATCTAACACTGCCTTGGTGAGCCTCAGACTTATTTTCTATAATGTGAAGGAGAAGTCGTGCCACTTCCTCAATTACTTTATCTTAATGAGAAAGAAGCCTCTCTTCCCCCAGTAAGCAAGGGCTTTATGCACAAACAACCCAAAATAACAATGGGGCTGATGTTGACTCAGTTACCCTTTAACTATGACCTCGCCCTCACTCATTTCACACTCTCAGAAAAACACGCAGTGGGTTCCTGGTGATTCAGGTTCCTCGTCACCCACCATTCATATTCTGTCATTCATGTGTAATCACCCACTGCCTTTTATTCTTCTGGAACAATCTTTCTCAAGGTTGGGAGCCATCATCTCATCAAGAACCAAATTTTAAAGAGATAGGTTGAAGATTGTTAGAATAAGTGAGTCACTGGGAACAGGGCCTGTGCTGTAATAGCCAGGCCCCACTTCCTGTCTACAGTCTGTTTCCAGGACCAACAAAATGTTACTAGGTGTAGTGCTCAGGTATACACTTCCTGCCACCATGGAACCAGCAACTGCCATGTCTTCCCTGCCATGGGCTGTATCTCCGCAGAAGAAACCCTTCCTCTCTTAAGTTACCTTCACCTGGTATTTTGTCATAGCAATAAGAAAAGTTACAGTTCTCCACTCCTTTGCTCCCATTCCCTGTTTCTGATTCTCCCATTCCTCTGGCTTCTGCACTGTCTCTGAGAGATTCCTCTTCTCTGTGATCATCGCAGGGAGGCTTCAACAAAGTTCTGCCTGTTTCCTCTTCACTGTACTCTTTAGCTACTCTTCCCTCTTATCACTTAAATTATGGTTTCCCTTTTGACACTGTCTGTTCCCTTCCCATTCCCTGACCTCAACTTAAAACCAGGGAAACTTTGCTTGCTGGCAGTGCCTGGACATTGTTCATCAAATATGTTTGGTTTCTGTCTGCAGCCCCATATACTTTCAGTATCAACAGAAGCAAAATTTAGGAGGACAAGAGATGGGCTGTTGGCCTTTCAACCTCAAGGTAGGGAAGATTTTGAAAACTTGCTACCCAGAGTCTACACATTATGTGTAAAAACTGTATCATTGATGTTACCAAGCTGTTTCTTCTCAACAGACTTTGTACCCTACAATATCACTTCTGTAAAAATGGCCTTGTCAAAAATAATCCCCTGGACTCAACAGTCCTTGTCTTACCAGAAATAGCTTCCAAATCTTACATTGTCTTCAGAAATGCAATCCTTCTTTTCTCTCCATGAAACAAGGACATTGAGCTCTTTCCTACTTTGAATCCCGTGCTCATATGCTCCACTTCTTTTACTTTATAACTGATGGAGAGTATGCTTCTAGGGTCTTTCCCTGACTTTTTCTTTAATCTCAGTGCTTTCTATGGGGAAGCCTAACTTCAACTCCCTCTAAATGCTAAGGAATCTTTTTTTTCTTTTTTGACCACCTCCCCCCATTGAAGCCAGACCTCAGAATCCAACCACCAGCTAGATAGGTAGCTTTTCAAAAGCCAACTAAAATCCATAATTCCATGGAGTAGTCTTTTATCTATTACCCAGCTGACTCTTTCCTCCTCCCACTGTCAGAATAACACTTGTAAAATAAACGAGGTGGGGGGGGTGAGCATGGAGGTAGGAGAAATGAATAAAGTGGGAAGTTATGAGAACATGAGAAACCAGGAAAATAGTGAAAAATTTAGAGTGCTATTTGAATCCATTGTACTACTTCAAAGTGATTATTAATTGTCATAAATTTCTAATCCTTGTTAGGTGTCCCTCAAAGGAAAATTTACATTCTTATTTCTCTATCTAATTCTACAGTTTAGTTCTTAGGAATGACAAGATTAGATACCTCAAACTTCAGTCTTGATGAACCACAAAACTTGGGTTAGCCTTCTTATATTTACTTTATTTCTCAAACATATTGTGAACATTAATCATGGATATGTTACAGTCTGATAGTGTGCATGCATTAAATCTGTCATAGATTTTACAACCAACAAGACAATGTAGTCTATATCTTTATCCCTTTTTGATGCCTTCTGAGAGTAGCTGAGGCTGGTAAATTAAAGCAATTTTTCCTAGAGTAGAAGATAGAACTATTCTTGACTCTGAATTTACTCAGAGGCAATTTATCCATATTCCAGGTTTTCAAATGTGTGAATACACATTTCATATGGTTTTATGGGTACGAAGAAGGCTCAGGTCCTTCCAACTGGCTGTCTTTGCCAGTGCCTAAAATTTCAGGTGAGAGTCTGATTCACTTAATGTAATGCAGTGATCTCTATTCAAATGCAAATTCGACTTTATTTGTCCTTTATAACCTAGTAAAAGTTGATTTAGCAAGACATTTGGGACAGCGGATTTGGATTATAGGAATGTCCAAGACAAATTTAAAGAAGGAACATTGTGAGAAGAGAAGACAGATAAGAGAAAAGGAGGTAGAGGTTGTGTCCAGCACCTCAGCCTTGCCCAGATTTGCAGTGTGGATTAAAGGAAGGGGTGTCTGTGTGTGTCTGTATGTGTGTATGTATTTGTGTGTGTGTCTGTGTGTGTGCCTGTGTGTGTATGTGTGTGTGTGCCTGTGTGTCTGTGTGCCTATGTGTGTGTGTTTGAGGGTGAGACAAATACTAATATTTCTCTTTATACTAAGATATCTCTATATTTGAAGTTTCAGTATTTCTATCTAGGAAGGCTACAAAAAAGGAAATTTACAATTTTCAATGAAACAAAAATTAGAAATAAATTAGAAATTTATTTCAAAATAAGTATGGAATTTTTATCATTATGGCCTTTTATTAAAATTTTGTAGCAGGTATGGATGAGGAAGTGGCAATTTTAGTTTCCTACTTAATTATGAATCCCTACCATAGAGAAGAAATAAGGATTCACATCAAACACATTCAGTAGTCTTCTATATTATTTACATAACTTTACTTATGCAAATAATAATTGTACTGCTCAACTCAGTATCATATCTATCCTTCGGCATAGATTTTGGAGTGAAATCTAAATAACGTTTGTGGGAATATAAGATGACATGTCTTTGGTCAGTACTCTGGACAGAATGCAATGATCCAACCATATGTGAGTATGTACTGTTTTACTTCACAGTTATAGTTTTCTATAATCATGATATCTTTATAGACTAACAAGATCAGTGAGGACATTCTCACTCCAATACCCACTGGGCCTCAGACAGCAGCTGCATTTGGGATCAAATCAGGCTATTAAACCACAGGGCACAGTGTCTGTGATTTGCATGAGTAATTAGAAATGATTAATAGAACGCCTTGCTTAATTAAACTTATCTCATAAGGGCACCTCTTGAAAACTTATAAGCTTAGCAATTCATAATCACCCTAGGTGTGTTAGGTATAATATTTTTGGGCTCCAATGAAGCAGTTTTGACTATGTAAAATAGATGTGATTTAATGGTGCAAGCCACATGTATATTAGATATCTCTTGAAATTTTCTGAATGCAATATCAGAGTGTGGTGAATGAAAAATGATGCTGTTGTTTTAAGAAACACTGCAAATTAGAAAGGACTGTGTACTCTTTCAGTGAACTAGCCACCAATCAAGATATTTCTATAATACAGGACATAGTTATACGAAAGAAAAATATTTAATCAAATATTTGATCTTTTTTCGTTTAATAATTTAAAATATTAGAGTGAGTGGGGGGAAGGCTTGTACTTGTTGACCTTAGTGCCAGGGTCAAATTTTAGCATAAATATGCAAAATAATATAAATAATGCTTAAAAGTATGAAAATAACATCTACAAATATATTGCGATAAATAACTTCGTTGTGATTCAGATTTAGATTGCTCAACAGGTGAAGGAACTTGTCACCCAACTCTGGCAATGGGAGCTGGACACATAGAACAAAAATGGTGGAAGGAAGTAGTCAGTCACAATTTACCTTTGATCTCAATATATGTCCTATGGCACAAACATGCACTCGTGCGCACACACACACACACACACACACACACACACACACATACACACTCACACACTCACACATTCACACACTGTCTTCTGAACCCATCAGGCTATTTGACTCATGAACTCATAGTGGTTATGTTTGCCTGTATATGACCTACACCAGATTAAGTTAGTCAAAACCCCAGCAAACATGAGAGAAAATTCAGGAAGAGCAACCCTTAGCTTGGAAGTTTGGCAGTTGAAGGCTGCTGGGGTTGGGAGACTTGGTTTTCTTCAAGGAAATAGCCCTTATTAGGATGCCCATGCTCAGTGACGGGCCCTACACCCATGCAAACAAGCACAGCGTTACTGTGGTGCAAAGGGCTCTGAAAGAGGATATGAAGTTTAGAGCAGAATATGGTCAAAGGCATTAGGGAGAAATTGAAAGGTAAATGACAGTTGACATGGTCAGATCACATTCTATGCATGCAAAATTATCAAAGAATGAATAACAAATAAGTATAAAATTATTTTAAACATAAAGATATAGAACCGCTCATAAAGCAAATCCCTCGGTTAGCAGTGAGATATGTATTCAGGTCTAGGATTTATATGTCATTCCAAACAATGACTGTAGTGAATCAGGTCATACTAATAGTTCATGGAGCATATTTTAAAGAGGCAGTGGTGACATTGGGTTTATTTAACCATTTTTTTTTCATGATTTTTACTCAGGCTTTGGGTAAATGTCTATTTTCTTTTGCTCTGCCACATATTCTCTCTCTCTCTCTCTCTCTGTGAGGATGAAGGTGGGAGTAACAGCGGGGGCTCTTAGGGGATCACTCTAAGGGTCTTCTACACTTATTTATTCTTAGCATTGGTCTACATCGAAATACACTCTACATTTTTGAAACTGATATCTCTCTGTGTTGCCGTGACTAACTGGAATCTTAAGCTTTCCAGCCAACCCTCTGTTCAATTATAATCTTAACAGTGAACCTGATTCTGTATAATGTCAAAAAGCAAATGTGTCCTAGACTTAATTATATGAAGGCATAAATAGAAAAGTTTTTAATCTTAAGATTTTTAAAATTTTTTGATAAAATAAAACATAACCTAGAAAATGTGGAAAAAAATGAGGCAAAGTATAATATAATGTTACTTTAAAAAGGGTCAATTAGCCCAAACAATGTGGTGTTTTGTGCATTTTGTTATAGGCCATACAATCTGGTATTATTTTACATGCTGCCCATGTATTTATATTTTTTTAAAATGTTTTACAGGTTAGCTACAAAGCTCCTGATGCTACCCAAATCTCCTTAACATTACAGTATGTTTCCCTCCTTAAGGATTAGATCATCCATAATCTTGGAACCCTTATTGTGTTACTTCGTGTAAGGAACTCAATAAACACTTGCCTGGGGAATCTGATATAGGCTGAATCTAGTTGGATGAACTAGTATTTAGAATTTTCTACTTCTAATTCAACATACTCACGTTATTAACTCTCCACATAGTCATTAAGGATAGGAAAATGAGGATGCTTGGACTCAACTGCAAAGAAGAAGGTGCAGACTGTTGTCATTAATAACCCTTGTGAGCATCCATGGTGAACCAAAGGGTTTATCTATGTCTGCTATGTATATACAAAGTACAAGTCATTGATCTATGTCATGGCCTTGAGTCTGCCATTTGTTAATGGTGTGACCTTGACCAAGGTAATCAACCTTTATGAACCTTAATATCATTTATAAGATAAAGCCATGCAAGATTTTAATAAGATCATTTCAAACTCCTTTTTTACTTTATAATATTCCATGCTATTATCTTCTAAAATATATTCTGGAAGGACTCAGTGAATATTTTATGGGAATAAATCCTATAACAAAGTATGTTTGCTGGATACTTGGATTAATTTCTTAATGTTTTTAGTATGCAAATCTGTGTTTTAAAACTTTCTATAGAATCTCATTAAGCTCCTTTGATTATGAAAATCTGTATTTAATAAAATACTGTTTAGAACTAAAGCCATGGCCATATACCCCATTATAGAGTCTGGGGAATGCACATTCATGAGTTGGAGAATTTCTCAATACTCTTTAGTCAGAACTTATAACACACAGCACTTTAGACAATGTTATAGATCTTTATGTAGTTCCTTCTATGTGAAACATCTTCTAATATTAAGTCACAATAGAGTATCAATGTGGACATTGTCCTTCCATTATGGATAAAGAAACTGAGCTCTGAGTAATTTTGTGTCTATCTCATTCATTATCATAAAATTAATAACTAAAACTGGATTTCCAGCCCATGTTCCAAAACTGAAGTGCTGTCTGTCTTGCCTCTCAGCCTTGGATTACCTCTGCAGGTAAGGCTTGGTAGACATTGTGACATGGGGTGCTTGAGAAGGTTCAGTTTTTATGGACCATTTCAGAAGAGAATAATAACTACTATTTTTGAAAAATATTGTAGAGAAAATCTTCCTGGAACTACCTATAGTATTCTAAGAAACAAAAGACAAATAAATAATATATATCTCCCACAGCTTTGGAAGCTTTTCCTCTAAGGAGGAATTTTCATGATTTTATTTGTTTAAAATTTATAAAATCAGTCTCTGACTAATATTTGTTTTCCAAGAACATATAGTCCCAGAACAGTCAGAATTATTTATTTGTGCTGTGACTTTTCAAGAAGAATCTCATCCTTATTTTATCAGGAGGGCGTTGATGCATTTCGAAATTAATGACTAGTGATGTCTGAGCAACTCGGCAGTTCCCCAGGATTCAAAGGCACGCATGCCAACCCTATTGCTTCTTAGAATGTGACCTAACATTCTAGAACGTGGCCTCTTTGCCTGTCTGGCTTCTAATGGATGATAGAGTGGACCTCACCATGCACAAGTTTTCTAACAAGTTAAAAAAATAGTGAGCAAGTTAGTATGAAAGCTGAGTCAGATATAGAACTTTAAACTCATGGAGATGGTTAGATGGTAGAATGTTAAAGTCAGGGGCCAAATATGTATGAACTGGACATTGGGAATGTATACTGGGCCATTTAACTCTCATAAATGTGGCATATTTATTTCTGTTGTTTTGTATAGTATTTACTGTTATAAGAGAAGGAACCAGTTGTTGGACTGAAAGGGGAAGCTGTTGGGGGGAAGAGGGTGGAAGGGTGGGACAGGAATGGGGAGTAGGGAAGGGATTGTGACTGAGATGTAACTTGAAGAAATAAAAAAATAAAGTATTATAAGAAAAAGAAAAAAGAAAAAAATACTAGCCATGGGGCAGTAGAGAATTTTTTTTTATATGTACATTTAGGGTACTTAACTGTGGACAGAATGCTGTCCAAAAAAGACAAAACCTGGAAGCAGGTAAGTCGACAGCCTAGCTCTGCCAAGACAGGGTAGGCAAGTCCTTCATAACCCCTGCTCTAAAATCAATGTCTGTCAGAGAAATGGGGCCAAACGACTGAAGATCGATGCTGTAATGTATGGAGAGAAAAATGGGAACTGTCCAGGCAGCCACTGATATGTCATTTCTTAGTTTTGGAAGCTGCAGGCCCTGTACTTCCTACAAAATCAGATATATTTATCCCTCTCAGGTCTCTGAGATGGTTGAAGAACAGATAGCTAGAGCCTCATAATTAAATTTTGAGTTGTTTAGAAGTCAAGAGAGTGTTATAGATCTAGGAAGATGCTTTTAAAATTGTGCTGCAAGTTAGTATGAATGTTGAGTTAGATATAGAAATTTAAACTCATGGAGATGGTTAGATAGTAGAATGTTAAAGTCAGGTGCCAAATACATATGGACTGGACATTGGGAATTTACGCTAAGCCATATAACCCTCATAACTGTGGCCTAATAACCTCTGTTGTTTTGTATTATATTTATTATTATAAGAGAAAGAGCCATTTGTTGGACTGAAAGGGGAAACTGTAGGGGGAAATAAGATATACCTTAAACTAAAAAAAAAGGAAGAGGATGGGGGGTTGAGGGTGGGAGGGTGGGACTGGAGGGGGAATAGGGAGGGGACTGCGATTGAGATGTAACTTGAAGAAATAACAAAAAAATGGAAAAAAAAGAAACTCAAACAAGTGAAAAGGAAATTCTAATGAGCTGTCTCTCAAACTGAGCCTTTACTCTAAAATAAATTATTTCAAAATAAGATACTGCCTTCTTTATTGTATTTTCAAAAGTAGAAATCAAAACATCTTCAGTCTTTTTTTAAACCAAAACCAACAGTTACAATGAAAACTATCATGTATCAGACAGTTGGTCTTAATTGTATACACGATATTTTCTCTTTCAATTGAAGTTTTTCTTCCAAAAGTCCTAAGATGGAGTTGATTAAGTACAAAAATTAAAAATGACTGATTGATAATTCAGGTAATTCCATGCCTCATATTCTCCATTTCTAAACTAAAACTAATTATTCCTTTAAAAACCAAAATCAATGTTGGGTATTAAACCCAGGGCCTGCTGCATGCCAGACAACATTATACCACCGAGCTACATCCCTTGACTTAGCTAATTATTCTTATTCTTTAATTAGTTACAATCTAGATAAAGTCCTCTAATACAATGCAATTAAATGGGATTTAGTACAGGTAAGACTGTTTTTAAGGAAGGTTGTGATTTTTATTTCTTGCGTGTGAATTCTCTAGAACTGACCTTGCTGAAAGTACAGTGAAGGAATAGCCAACCCTAGGAAAGAGATCACATAATTCTATGGGGTCACTGATTCTAAAGACCAAAGACACTCTGAGCAGTGGCTGTGACCTTGGTGAGACTTACCCAGAGAGAGCATCTGACAGCTAATAGAGAATGGAACTCAAATCCAAAGTCCAGACACTTCCATGAGCTCTGTCACAGCAGCTATGTGTAGCTCAGGCATCTAACTTAATCTTTCTAAACTTGACTCCTTAGTTAAGGCCATGACTTTTGTCTTGCTTGCTTCACAGGGTTGCAAAGAGGATCAAAAATAATAATAAATGAGAAAGTGCAGGAAAATATAAAATTCTATAGATACAGACACACAGAACTCCTAATCTGTAGGGTGTTTGAACTTCTGTCCATCTCTGTGAAGTTTACCTTATCCCTGGTGACATCTGAGATTAGGAAGGCTGAGCTATCACAAAACCTACACTGTGGTTGATGACCTGCTACACCAATATGCTTTCAAAATATTTCTGCAGCAATCGTTGTGAAATAATGTCATAACTTCTTTAGCAGATTTACTGGACTCAGTAGTTTCTGCCACAGCTCTGTGGTATTCCCTGCCCTGTCCTGTCATTTTCCATTTTTAGTGTGTGCACGAAATGAACATGATCACCATGTACAGACATAGAAGACACTGGAATGAGAAACAAAAGAGAATTAAGAGCAAGTTTTTAATTTGTTCTGATGCTATGAGGTAAATGGTATAAGTAGTTACAGGTTTCCTAGTTTCTAGGTGGCTGGAGCTGAAGTGATGGTTACAGGAGAACTGGAAATAGGTTGTGAGAATTAGCAACCAAATTCCATGTGCTATATATCTGTGCATGGCTTGAAAATAAAAGCTGAGCTCCAATGTGTCTCTTTCAAAAAGACTGTGGAGTCAAAATAGTATCTAAGATATATTTTAAAAGATTTAATATCTCATGTGGTATCAAGAGACCCTAAAATCATTTATAATGTCCTTTCTGGGATTTACAAAAAATTCTAACTAGTCTTCATGTAGCTTCATGACCAAAGTCATCCATGTAGATTCTCAAAATTATTAAGAAGGATATTCAGAGCCTGAAAAAAAATATGAGGATAAAAGGGTTTTTTTTTCTTTCAGACACTTTCTCCTGTATCTCCAAGTTTAGTCCAGCTAACCATTTCATTCACTCATTCATTCATTCATTCGTTCACTCATTCATTCATTCATTCATATTTTCCCTTAGGATAAGCTAGTTTCTACCACTTAGTGCTTCATTCACCCATTTTCAATCAATATGTCCTTTCTTAGCTCTCTTTCATTCTTACATTAGGCCCATTTCCTCAATTAGACAAGAAACAAAATAAATCAATTCCTTCTGAGGTAGGTAACGCTGCTGTGAGTAACACTGAGATCTTGGTTTCTTCTTCATAGGTCTGCTACTGGTATTTTCAAACGTTATTGATGCTTGTATGTTGACTTTTGTACCAGGAACTTAAATAAATCCTCTAAGTTCTAACAGATCATTTGTAAGGTAGGAAAATTAGGTCCCCTTCTACACAAACACAAATTTCACTCCATCCTTTCTAATTTGAGTGCCCTTTACTTAATTTTATTGATCAATATTTCAGGACTATGTTTAATTAGTCTTTCCAGTCTTTAAGGAATTGCAGTCGGCTTTGCATCATCCACCATGGTGTTAACTGTGTTTCCATCATGTTCAACTATTGTGTGAAGTGAAACCTTTGAAACTTTTGACGTATAATCTGCTAAGAGGCTTTTATTTGTTTGTTTGCTTTTGTGGTTTGCACTAATGTTATTTGGAAGTGAAAGAAAGCCCATTTAACTGACCAGCATAAGAACTGAGTGTGCTAGTTCATATATTTGGGACAATAATATCTTTTGTTACCTTTCATTGAACATAGTTTTTTTTCATAATATATTCTAATAATGTTTACCCCTCTCTCTACTCCTCCCACTTCCTCCTCATCTCTGCTCTGATTTGAATTGACACTCCCTTTCTGTCTCTCATTACAAAACAAACAGGTTCCTAAGGGATAATAATAAAATAAGATATAATAAGTTGAAAAAAAAACTGTCACATCAAAATTGTACAAAAACAGAAGGAAACGAGCCCAAGAGAAGGCATAAGAGTCAGGAATCCCATAAAAACACTACACTGGAAATCATAATATAAGGTCAGAGGACCTGGTGCAGACTCAGGCAGACCCTGTTCAGTAGGGATAACACAGTTTATAACAGCTTGTATGTATTTCCAAACCTAAAAAAGAGAAAACTTGAAATCGCTCAACACCAAGACATTCATACTCTAATACTGTGCTGGCTGAGAAGACACATACTGTAAACATACATCTTTGAGTTATCATATTTAGAGCATAAATATGGAAACTTATTATCCATATGCACTAAATTAAAATTTAAAACAAAATTGAAATTCAGATACCTACAGATATCTGTCGGTATTCTTATAAACAAATTTCATTTTACTGTAGAAAGTTGACTGATGTGGCAAGGAAGGAAGTTATAAATATATTATTCAATTTATATCTAACTATTTGTAGTAAGGTTGGGAAAAGACTAATAACAGAAGAAAGACATTTGTTGTAGGAAATATATATATATATATATTTATATATAGGTTAGCTTACAGAGTTGATGTAGATTGACTACGACAGGTGTTCAAAACACTGTCTTCCATTTCAGACATGAAGACACTGATGTTGAGTGGTGTATGATACATTCAAAGACTGATTTTCATAGAGCAAAGGACCTTTGCTTTTGAAAACACGTATTATTTCCAAAGCATCAGTAACTTGAAGCTGATAAAAAAAAATTAACACATGCATTGGGTTATTCATAAAGTGCACAGGTTAAAAATTAGAGTTGAGTATTTGACTTTAAGAGTTGTGAGATATTTTGAATGATTAGAATAATTTTTACTAAGATAGGTCATTGTGGTCTTATTTTCTGAAGCCAGAATATAATTCCATACCTTTTGCCTAAACTTTACATTATCCCTCTGTCTACAGATTGTGAAACCAATGACTGGCATATAGTAAACATAGTATTTACAATTAACATAATTCTGATTTTTTGGTTAAAAATGTTTTCCCCTTTAGGTGATTTTGAATATCTTCTTGAAAAGGCACAGCTTTTCTTTTCTTCCCTATTTTTCTCTACAACTGAAGTTTTGATTTCTTGTTAATTAGGTCAGCAAGTAATCATTAGTGATAAATAAACAAAAGCTCTCATTAAGGATCATTCTGAATCTGAGTTTCCCTTAGTTTTAGTATGTAATAGCATATCTCTAGAATACACTTCCCTATCTTCTAACTAAAAGAGACATCAACTTGGTCCATGGGCCATGCTCTTCATGCAATTAGTCAGTGCTGGGCTCCTGGATGCTCAGGCTCATTGCTTTCTGGGAATGAGGACAGAAAAGACCCTGGGTCTTATGTAAACTAGAGTGTGACTTGGGCTTAGTATTTAGTAGTGTTTTTTGCTTTCTTTCACCTCACCTATCTTCAGCTGCCAAGAGCTCACTGTGAGATTTTTGTTTTGTTTTACCAAGGAAGATCATTATAAACTGCTGTTCCTCGGAGACATAAGGATCAGTCAGTTACCAGGAAGTTGTTATGTTTCAGGACCATGGAATAGAGTTCATAAATAATTTGTCTGCCAAGGATCTGAGAGACTAATGTGTTGGTTTTTATACAACTAGGAAAATGCATCTGGAAATGAGAAGGGGGTGGGGCAGAGGGCTTTCAGTGTTGTGTAAGGGAGGCTCAGTCTAGGGCTTCATCTAGCATCGGAAGGTGTTCAATAGCTGCTTGAGGAATGAAGTAATGCTGTCTGGAGGCCATAAAGTAGAGCAGCCAAATAAAAAGACAAGATCAATGCTTCTTCAATGCGGAGAATTAAAGAAGCCTAACTGATGCAAATTCAAGATGAAGTTCTGAGATCTGCTTGGTGACAAACTCAGAAACTCTGTGTCCTTTCCCAGCACTGCATGATGGCTGAGATTCTTGCACCCTGGCAGCCTAGTCAACTTCATTCTAAGAACTCAGAAACACCTTATTTGATGCTCTATCAGATACATATATGACAAAATAAGACCAATTTGAACCACCTAAAACAGGGAATGAGCAATTTTTGTTGGAGCCTTTGTCCTGACTCCACATCTATGATTCAGGCCAAGTAACTTACTCCATTTGGTACCTAATTTACCAATCTGCGAGAGGATAGAGTTGGAAAGATATATGAATTTTGGGAATCCTTAGGCATGAAGATTGTCTTCTGCATCTACCTTTGGATATTTGTGACAGAGTAGGTAGACTTGAGACTTTGCAAAACTCTCTTTCATAGACTTTCATCCATTTTAATTCCTATAGCATCCCTAGAAATTATATATCATCACCACTCCTTCTTAAGGGAGAAAAGCAAGGCCATACAATGTCTTAGAATATGTTCAAGGTCACATAATGAGTAAATAGCAAATCTGGAAATGTAATTCAGAGTATAATCATTGCTACAAATTTTGTAGCCAGACTAATAGGAAGCAGCTATGGTCTCATCACAAAAATAATGGGATGATCACTTCAGAGTGCATCCTGGTGCTTAAAATAGATCTGTGACATGAATCATCATGAAATGATTATTTTCTCCCTTGTGCCAGATATAAATAAGTGGGAACTGCATTTAAAACCTGAGAAAAATCTCCATAGGACTTTGAAATTATCACTGGATACATAATATAATAGTACCAAAACTCCATTAACCCTAGCTCTCACGTTCCACAGGGGGGAAAAAAAAAACTTTACTGAGATGTCAAATGTAGACTGAATGTTGATTGGAGACCTCCACTCAGCTTGTCTTTATACCCTAAATGTACATAAAATCTGTACTTTGTCTGAGTGTCAACTAGATATAAAATATAAGCATTTTTGTTAATATCCAGTTTATGAATCTCTGTATCTGTCAATCTACCTTCTTACCTACCTAAACTCCACATGAAAATATGGACAGAAACACACACAAACACACATGAATATCAAATTTGTATATAATTGTCCTTTAACATTCAACAGGGATTTCCCATCACACCAAATTGTACTCAGGCTCCAATCTCTTAGACAAAATGTTGTTATATTTCTGTACAACCTATGTTCATTTTCCTCCTTAATGCATAAAACCATCCCTGAATCACTTAAAATACTTAATACAATACAGCAATTCAAATAATTGTTGTACTATATTATTTAGGGAATAAAGACCAGAAAAAATTTATACATGTATAGCACATGTGTAGTGTAACTTCAGATATCTTTGATCAATGGTTGAATTAATGGATATGGAAATTTGAAACACAGAAACCCAAATATATGTATATACATATATGAATATATTAATAAGAATATATACTAATATACACATAAGTGACATATGATTATACATTTCTATTTACCTTTAAAATCTAACAACTTGAGCTCAGATAGAGGGCAAAATATCATGAAATTCTGTGAATACCTTTCTCAGAGTTTTAAAACCAAGGACCTTAATCTCTGGTTGTATAACAAGAAGATGAGGGGGTAATTTAAACATGGGGCTAGATAATCTCTAGTAACTTTCCTACCATACACAATCCATATTTTAGTCAACTTTCCTTGTTGGGCTATTTAGTTTTTCAGTAAGTATTAGGAGTTATTCCCATTCTGCATGCATACATACTACCTTTATTCTGCCTCTTCATCATCTACCATCTATTTATTTTCAAATGTTTTTCCACTGGAATACATGAACTGTACATTAAAATAAGCTGACAGAAGCCTTTTATGTCTCCCAATCATGAGAATTATTTGGGCCTTAAACTCTTTCGTAGTGAGTAATGTGTCTGTCTGCTAGACAGAAATAGTCAAAATAGTGACTGTGCATGCCCTGTGTGCTTAGCACTTTGATAGACATGTACCCATACTGTGTCAGAAGCATTCTCCTTACACAAGGAAAGCATTGGAAATGGCCAAAAAAAAAAAAAAAAATGTTGCAACCTGTGTGTTCTCTGTGAAAATTCCAGGGCCTCTCACATGAATAAAACCCAACGTCTTTTTCTATATTTTTGTCACACAAAAATATTTTATCTGTTCAAACACTGACTTCCTTCTGCGAGCATAAACTACTGCTGTCTGGAATCTGGACTTCCCATTTAAAGAAAATATGAATCCAATTGATCTTAGGGAATGAAGAGTTAGGTATTTTTATGGATGTAAGATGGTGTCATTTTTCACAGTGTTTTCAAGATTCATACTAGTTACTGACCCTTCCTCATTCCTCTTGCTAAGAATCTGTATAAGATTTGAGTTATGTCAAGGACGATCTCTTTCAGGAGGCTTGTTTTTTGTCCTTGGCTGCTATTGGCATTTTCGTATAGCTTTTCCCTATATTTCTCCCCACCTCCGGTATCATATATGCCTGAGGTGCAGCAAAATTTCTTAGTATAACTCAGTTCTGAAGTCTCCTGTTTGGAAGTGCTGATAAAGAGCATCACATTCACTTGTGTAATTTATGAACAGAGAGCTAAGCATTAGTCCGGTACAGACTACTGTGTTTAGCACTCCCCCCTTCATCTTGCACTATATCAAATCTCTGACTGCCTCCCATAATGGCAACACAGGGGATCTTTCCTTTTGCTTCTTGTAACACCAAGAAGGAGCATCACAGAGAAGCAAATAGGAACATGGAGTTGTTCTGGTCATTAGCACAGAGCAGAACACACAATCTAGCTGTGCAGGGTACCAGTCTGCGGTTCAGATCTTGATTGCCCTGCTCCACCTTTCCCTGGAAAACCTATTCATGTTCCTTAATCTCCGTTTTCCTTATTTTAAAAATGAGATAAATATATTCAAAACTGTTATGAAGACTGAATGAGAAATTACATAAATTGCAGCAAAGTGAGTACTCAGTGAATGTTAATTTTCCTCCTCCTCCTCTTCCTACTTTAGGAGGGAAGAAAACTCATAATCTTGGCAGAGTTAGCTTTTCTGTGTGAATGAAAAGACATGAGCTCTCTACAAATAACAAAACCCTCAATGTCACCCATTTTAATACACAGACAACAGTCCAGTATAATACATAGCTGATATAACAGAAATAAAACAATACAAACAGACAAATGGGCAATTGATTAAGCATACACACCAAGATTTAGAAGGAGAAAAAATAAATTGATATTTTTCTTAAACAGGAGTTTATGAGGCAGTATACTTGACATTAAAACCTTTGGCTCAAGGGCCAAAATCTGTAGGTTTGAATTCAGGCTCTCCCACAACTTTGCTGTATAGTATCCAGCAAGCTTCGCCCTCAATAAAGCAGAAATATTATCAGTAGAAACTCAAAAGTGTGGCTTTTGCATTTACCTGAGTTAATACATGCTAACTACTTTTGAGAACATGAGACATAATAGAGACTGCTCAGCATTTTTGCTTGGGCACACACATGCATACTTGTATGGATGTGTGTGGATGTATGCACAACACATTATGTTAGTTGCTATTTCAAAGTGGGCATCAGTTGTTACCAACTATATCAGTTTACCTTTCTTGTAAGCCCTATGGAGTCTAGAAGACATTTTTACACACCAGGAACTAGTCTAGGAAGACCATATCATGCAGAAAATATATAATGAGCTGAATTGGCTAAGCAAACAGTACCATCCCCTCAAAGTGGAATTGAAGAGTGTGGAATTGATCCTTGTTAAACATGAGGATCCATTTCTCACACCCTATTCCTAAACGTGAATGTATTTTGTTCAAGTACAGACATTTTTTTTTGGTGAAAATGTTGCTATAAGTGAAATTGTTGTTGTAAATAACCATGCCAGGCAAACCACATGGACTCTATTATCCAAGGAAAGAAAGAGTACAGCTCTCACCATCTCTTATAAGTCCCAGAAATTCACATCTCTATTAAGTAACCCGTTGTGCAGATTCTTTTGCTGTGTTAAGCGTAGAAAGATGGTATAAAACTACATTGTTCTAATTGGCCTTAATTAATTCAGACCTTGTTTTACATCTACATTTCCTGAAGATGTTTCTCGCAGTAAAGAAGAGGAGACTGTTCACTGTGAATGCATTTCTGCTAAGCCCCCCTCTTCATGGTAGTATACTGGGTTCTGTTCCCTATACAGAAACTTTCCAACCTGTCCTCCTCTTTAAGTAGAGTACTTTCCTGGTAAACATGGGAAAACTTCAGTCCTCTTGCTTTAAGGCCAGTATTTTCCATTTGTGCTCAAGAAACTGATGTTGAGAGTAAGGGGGACAATGATTATTTTGCTACTCCAAACAATAGAATAAAAGTGATCAGGATTTAACTCCCCGTTGTGGTATGAGGATGACAGGGCACTCACAATTTTATTTGGATAACACTTGGTCTCTCGTTATGGACACTGTTCTGGAAAGTTGTAAAATCCTCTGGACCTGGGACTGAGGTGGCAGAAGTAGTTCTTTCCCCTTGTAATGGACTGCACCCACTTAAACATTCAGTCAAATTAATCCACCTTCTCTTATTTCTTGTCAACTATTTGATTGTGGAGATGAGAAAGTAACTACTCTATCCTGCCCCCCCCTTTTCATCCTTGTTCATAGCATTCACTCCCAGAAGTAGAAGCCTCTCGGGCATCCATCATCATGTGGACTGATCTCAGGAGGCTTCATATCATCCTATTCTGACCTGAACTGCTCTTCACTTTAGGATTTCTACAAAATGCTCCTTCATATTTTTATGCTTGCATACCCAAACTGTACATTTCCCTGGGGTCAAGGTGCACCTGTAGCCCTTGGAGGAAAGCCTTTGTTTTCTTGTATGTCCTGTGGCTCCTTCTGAGTACTGCCCTGGAGTTATAGGAAAGACCACTCTTTATGTCATGACAGTCCTTCCTTCTTCCTCTGGAGTTTGTGAATACCACCACAGAGTTCTACATCACCTGCTTCTGCTTCTTATTGGACTCATTCCCCATTCGTCTAATGGACTTATTGTTCTATATACCAGACTGGCAGTCAATTCAAATGTTTCAAATTTTTCTTTCCATTTGCAACAATCCACTCCTATGGGGTTTACTGTGCACTGTCATCCCACCTTCAAAACCTTGAAATCAAGGTTTTGATCAGTCCTCTCTCTCTTGCTACTTCTTACTCTTCTTAGTTAATTATATCAGTCCTAATACTTAAGCCAGAGAGCCTAACAGTATGCTAGTCACCATGTCTTCATATTTTGTTGTATTTCTTTTTTTTTTACTTTGTTTTGTTTTGTTTTTTTTTTTTTTTTCCTAGCTTAGGATGTCATGATTTCTTGGTATGACTCACAGTTGGGTTTCCTCCGATATGTTGAAACTATAGTTGGTAAAACCTCGCTTTTCTATTACTCTAGGTCTTGATGTGAGTGTCATAAGTAGTGGAGAGAATTTATTAGACTCTGATAACTAATATGCTGTAATCTATCAGCATATATATACATTACAACTTCAGATTTGCATCTGCAGTATTTCTAAGGTAAATTCATACTTTTATTCTTTAAGTGGGGAAACTGTTTCATAATTTTTCTCTCTTTGAAAATATCCAGTAAGATTCAACATTCTTCATTATTGGCTTCTGTCCTCCATATTTAATTGACGAAATAGAAGCACACTGATAGATGCCCATCACTTATCTTCCTTCAGATCTACTAACCTGCCCACATTTGGGTCGATAGGTGTTGCCTTTCCTACTGTTGGAATCGATGAACTGTCATTCCCCCATCTGAAGTAAAGCTCTGTGTTTGTGCACTGGGCAGCTTTTCCTTTCACTTATTTATGGATCTCATGATGCCTTTATTCTTTTATCTCTGCACATTTATTTTAGATTATACACAAGTAGCAATATCTTCCATGATGTAAAATCTATCACAAACAACAACACCTTACCTATCAACAATCCATGATACTTTAAGTCTAAAACAAGAAATTTGGTAATTTCTTATCATTTTGAGAACAGCTGCCCTTTATAGACCTTCTGTCTTAAATTCCTTTCACCTACATTTCTTTAGACCTACCGTAACTTTCCTAGCTTTTCCTGTCTTTCCACCTGATTGTGCATTCACATGTTATAATGTTGTGACATTTGCAATTTGTTCATGTCAGACTTCTTATCTTTCCTTTTATGGT
The DNA here is from genome assembly GCA_907164525.1 of Lophiomys imhausi. Taxonomy (NCBI): domain Eukaryota; kingdom Metazoa; phylum Chordata; class Mammalia; order Rodentia; family Muridae; genus Lophiomys; species Lophiomys imhausi. The sequence goes on from CAJQZJ010031868.1 coordinate 5,980,774, forward strand.
ACTATTTTCTGCCACCTTCACCCGCTTGCTCATCATTATTACATATACTGCATAGTTTTAAATTGCAGCTGTTTGGGTTGGGAAACAGCTCATTGGTAGAGAGCTTGCCTAGCATATGCAAGGCCTTGAGTTTAATGCCTACCATCAAATTAAAACAAAACAAAGCAAACAAAAGCAGCCAGAGAGTCCACATGATTCTGAAGTAGGTGCTGTCTATTGAAGTCTGCTTATCTCTCTATGGTCACTGGCTGTAAACGTTCTTCTTCCTCTCTCACTACCCTGGATTTTCAGTGTTTCTAGATACATCAAACTCATTCCTATCTCAACGTGCTTGCAGATGGCTTATTATTATAAATACGTTATTACAAAAATATCATTTCTTCATGTCTCCTTGCCATCTTGTAAAGAGTCCTCTGTAACACAGCTACTGCAGGTCAGAACCTTATGTTTTATTTTCCTACCTATGATTAATATACCTACAAGTATATTTTTTCTATCTTAGTTTATTTGGTAGTTTCCTGTTCACTTGACTCTAATGTAAATTCTGTTAAGTCTCTTTCTGTTATGTTTCCAGTGCATAGAGACTTCTAAATGAGAATAAGGAAAATGTGAATGAATCAAACAGATATTGAATTCTGCTACATGTTTTCACATAAAACAGGTATATAAGTTCATGTTAACACAACACTCTGAACAGGCTCATTCTACAAATGTCTTGCAAATTCAGAACATTGGATGGTGGGCAATTATTAAATCACTTCTCAATTGTTTGCAGCCAAGTGCAGAGTAAGGGTCAATCACAGCTTTACTAACTGGTTTGAGCTTCCTTTACACCACAGTGGTTTTCAAATTTCCAAGTATTCATGGCTATGAATGTGGAAATGTACTTATAACTTCTGCTCTAGAAGGTGGTTTCTACTTTAGCATATAAGACCAGTATTAAATTGTTCAGGACAAAGAAACTCAACATAATATAAGGCCCTCATGCACATGAAATGGTATCCCATTTACAGTGAACATGAAGAACATCAATGTTTTCTATATCTGCTTGCAGATAATTCCATTTGGTTTCTTAGGTGCCAACCTCCAGTTTAAGTGTAATTGATCTAGGAAAGAATTGGTAAGATGAAAGATATGCTTATTCCAACTGTGGAACAAGGGACAAAAAACTATAAAGTCAATTTCCTATTTAGGTGTCAGAAGGTAATGATTCTTTTTATTTGCAAATCTTTCATCCTCCTTTTCTTTTTGTATTTCCTTCCAGCTGCCTAAGTTGTACCTGGGCTTATTTGAAACACCAATGAAGTAGTTTATGGAGCAGAACCATCTGTGCTTTTTTCCCATCTCAAATGCATAACACTATGATCCACATACATAAATTCATAATCCACGTGCACATCTCATGGCTCTATTTAGGAGCGAATTTTCCAGTGCAATTAACATATGAGCTAAAGAGATGATTGCAATTTGAGATGGCATCATAAATACTCGGGCCCTTATACCTATACACCTGCTGAGGAATTGGGGCTGATTTGTGTTGCACAACATCTTAAAGGAAATCTAAAGCAATAGCCTAATGCTGTAAATCTTTTCCCTTTGCTTGACCAAATTCTCATTGGGCAAAATTCAGCATTATGAAAGACTTTGATATAGTTAAATGTATCCCTTGCTCTAAAATATATGATACTGTATGTATTATAAAACAAACACAGAAAAAAACCTATGGATTTAGAACTATATGTTGCCTTTTCTATCTGAACTTGCTATTTAATTTTCTGTTCTCCAAGTTCAGGTACTGAACAGATTTTATAAGTGAAAGATACTTTATTTTAAGTTTGTGAGTTTACCGTCATTTAAAGGAAAAAGGCAAAAGCTAGTAGGAACTATTTGCCTTTTCAGAAGCACGCAGTTTGCAGAAAAAAAATGAAGTTTCCACAGAGTGGGAGCAAAGTCGTTTAGGCCATTTATGACTCTAACAATTATATTTCTCTCTACATTCCTAACCAGCATTGTAGGCCATTTTCACAATTTTGTTGTAATCATTTAAAACATTGTCCCACTTTAGAAGTTGGAAAGATCTCCCATGCTCATGGATAGGTAGGATCAACATAATAAAAATGGCCATCCTACCACAAGCAATATATAGATTCAATGCAATTCCTATGAAAATACCAACTCAATTTTTATGGACTTGGAAAGAGCTATTCTCGATTTCATATGGAACAACAAAATGCCCAGAATAGCTAAATCAATCCTGTACAATAAAAAAACATCTAGAGGTATTACCATCCCAGATTTCAAGCTGTACTACAGAGCAATAGTTGTAAAAACAGCATGATTTTGGTATAGAAACAGACCAGTAGATCAATGGAATTGAATTGAAGATCTGGAAATAGACCCACACACTTATGGCCACCTAATTTTTTGACAAAGAAGCCAAAATGGCACAATGGAAGGAGAGCATCTTCAACAAATGGTGCTGGTCCAACTGGATGTCCACTTGTAAAAGAATGAAATTAGACCCATACTTATCACCTTGTAAAAACTTAAGTCCAAGTGGATCAAAGACCTTAACATAAGGCCGGTCACACTAAATCTACTAGAAGAAAAAGTGGGAGAAACCCTAGAACTAACCGGCACAGGCAACAACTTCCTGAACAGAACACCAACAGCTCAGGATCTTTTAACAACAATCAATAAATGGGACCTCATCAAACTGAAAAGCTTCTGTAAGGCAAAAGACACTGTCATTTGAACAAAACAGCAGCCTAGAGACTGGGAGAAAATCTTCACCAAACCCACATCTGAAAGAGAGCTAATATCAAAAATCTACAAAGAACTCAAGAAAATAAATGCCAAGAAACCAAATAATCCAATCAAAAAATCGGGGACAGAGCTAAATAGAGAACTCACAAAGGAGGAATCCCTAATGACTGGGAGACACTTGAAGAACTGCTCAACATCCTTAATCATCAGAGAAATGCAACTCAAGACGACTCTGAGATTTCATCTCACACCTGTCAGAATGGCTAATATCAAAAGCTCAAATGACAGCACATGCTGGCGAGGGTGTGGAGAAAGGGGTACCCTCCTCCATTGCTGGTGGGAGTATAGGCTTGTGCAACCACTATGGAGGCAGTCTGGCGATATCTTAGAAAACTTGGAATAGCTTTGCCTCAGGACCCAGCCATACCACTTCTGGGTATACACCCAAATGCCTCTTCACGGAATCATAAGGAAGTTTCCTCATCTATGTTTATAGCAGCCTTATTTGTAATATCTAGAAACCGGAAACAACTCAGATGTCCCTCAACCGAATAATGGGTTAAAAAACTGTGGTACATCTACACAATGGAATATTATTCAGCTATCAGGAACAATGAAATTATGCAATTTGCAGCCAAATGGATGGAACTAGAAAGGCTCATCCTGAGTGAGCTAACCCAGACTCAGAAGGATGCATATGGCATCTGTTCACTTATAGTAGGATTTTAGCTATATAGTAGAAGGTATCGATACTACAAAGAAAACACCAAAGGGAACTTGGACATAGACTTTTTATTTTTTATTTATTTATTTATTTATTATATTTTTTAAATACTTTTTTTTTCTATTTTTTAGTCTTTTTTTATCTATTTGTCTGCTTATTTGTTTGTTTGTTTTTTTAGTTCTCTTTCCCGGGCAATGAGACACTTTTCACTGGTGGTGCTGCCTCGTAGACCCCCAATGAATGAGGAGGCTCTTGGCCCTCATACGACCTCTCAACTGAGATGAGGGACTGTTATATAAGGACACCCAACCCCAGAGAAATTGGATGGAAGTGTTAGGAGGTAAAGAAAAAAAATGAAATGTGATGTTTCGGCCTTTTACTACTAATTGTCATAAACTGTTTAGGATAATTAAGAAATGCAAACTAATGGTTATGCAAGCCGGTCATTCTGTTAGGTACTATGACAGCCTATTATAGTTATTTTCTAAGCTAATCAGAAATAAACCTGCTAAGAGACAAGCAACATCTGCTTACCCTAATATAAGAGATAGATAGGACCTCTTCAAGAACCTCAAGAGATCTGCATAATATGGCATTCAAAGATGTTTTCTTAACTTTAGTTTTTTTATATCGAGACATATCAACTCCTGACAGCACCCCCTATTATACCCCAAGTAGAAGATGAGCATCGAAGAATCTCCAGTGGAAGATGATTGAATTAGTCGCAAGCCAATCTCTTGGTAGGAAAAGCTCCTTGCTCCAACTGTAGACAGAATGCTGTCCAAAAAGGACAAAACCTGGAAGCAGGTAAGTCGACAGCCTAGCTCTGCCAAGACAGGGTAGGTAAGTCCTTAATAACCCCTGCTCTACAATCAATGTCTGTCACAGAAACGGGGTCAAACAACTGAAGACCGATTCTGTAATGTATGGAGAGAAAATAGGAACTGTCCAGGCAGCCACTGGTATGTCATTTCAAGTTTTCTGTTGAATTATTTTGTGCACCATGTTAGAATCCCACATGTGCAGCAGAGTAACTGAAGTGAAGATGACCAAGATGTCTATTGTTGGTTCTCAGCTTGACCCCATCTGCAATTAACTGAAGCACAAGTGGCTAGGTATGCCTGGGAAGGATTTTTCTTGATTGAAAATTTGAAGTTGGAGGACCTGCCCTGAATCCAGATCTTTTGAAGTGAGAAGATCAACCCTAATTCCAGATCACACCTTGGGATGATCACCTGTAAAAAGGACATGAAAGAAGGAAGCATTTGCTCTTTGTGTGCTTGTCCTATTTCTTGTGGGCAAGTTCATTGCTTCACTGGCATTATAGGCCATTTCTTTGGGATTCCGGCATATACTGATGATCAGCTGAGACATGAATGAAACAACAACTAATTTTGTGGACTTTCCATTTATAGACATTGCTGGAATAGCTGGACAATAGTCTATAAGCCAAACTAATAAATCCTTTATATATATATATATATAAAATCATTTTATTATATATTTATCATTATATAACACACACGCACACACACGTGTGTGTGTGTGTATGTGCATGTGTGTGTGTGTGTGTGTGTGTGTGTGTGTGTATGTATTCCTCTAGAGAACCCTAATACAATGAACTTAGAAGACAGCTTGCAACTGGGAAGCAAAAATGCATTAGAAACTCAGAAATATGATACATAGAGAATCATCTCAGTTTGAACTACCCAAGTCTCCTCATCATTGATAAATGAACATTTGGATACCTCTCAGTTTAGAACTCAAACATGCACATCTTCATTTCCTTTCAAGACTTTATTGGTCTTTTAGATTAGAAATAGATTTTCCAGGGCTCAGAAAGCACAAAACTACCAGTTTTTGGAGCTGAGATTTGCGAAGAGTCTAGAGTAGTTCTTCTAAGATAGTGGGCAGGCAGAAAGAAGGTCTATATGTTGTGAGTTACCTGAGCCAGTGCTATCTTAGGTTAGATGGGTACACAGACACAGGTACACAGTCACAGGTACACAGACACAGGTACACAGAAACTGATAGCTTATCACATAGGAGAACAGCCTTTCAACATCCCATGTAACATGCACTTGATGCAGGTATTTTTATTTTTAGTATGTTTATGCAGGTATAGTATTAAAGAATAAAATAGACAGACATTAAGTGAATGCTATGACAAGTTTTAACCAAACTCTTGTGTAAACGTTAGCCCATGAACCTGAAGAATATTTACATTTAAAAACAAAAATAAAACAAACCAAAAAACAATCCCCCCCAATCTAACCAATTAACCAATCAACCAAAACACTCAAGCCCATTCTCACTCACTCCCTCACTATGTCCAGAGACACATCTTTAGCCTGCATTTATTTCATAGATTTGTCTTATGTTCCAGAATCCCCTTTATATTAAATACCATGGTAATTTTTGATGCCTGAATTAGTTTGCTCAAAATGTTTTGTGTGTGTGTGTGTGTGTGTGTGTGTGTGTGTGTGTGTGTGTCTGCTGAAAATGTTTTAGATATTTATCTCTATTGTTTTCTGGTTTTTAGTCTCCTATTGCTAATTTGGTTGTTGTTGTTGTTCTGCTAGGTGAATATACCAAAAATAGTTACTTGCTCTAATTGCTGTGGAGATCAATGATTTTGCAATTTAACTAACTATGAGTAAAGTTCTATGACCACTATTTTCGAGCCTAGACACTTGAATTCTTACAGAATGGGGTTGTAGGGGCACAGGGGACATGCAAGTCTAACGAGAGAAATTGCTCTGCTTTTCTCAGGGTGTCTGCCCCTTTCCTTCCACCTGAAGCAGTGTGGAGTGCTCACACCACTCTCTCAATGTTTAACATTATTCTCATCCTGTTCAGTGTGAAATGCTGCCACCTGACCATCATTTTAATTTTCCTGATGATAAATGACTGCATTGTTTTTTCACAAACATATTAGCCATTCTCATTCACTTATTTGGAGTGTTTCTCAAGTACTTTCTCATTACTTCCATTTAATAGCTTGTCTCTGTATTGTTCCATGGGCAGAATTGGTGAAATAATTTGGAAACAAGCTCTTTGTTAGATGTTTGCAAGCAAAATTTTCCTCAGTTTATGGGCTGCCTGTTTATTATTTTCTTTTTTAAAAAAATATTTATTTATTACTTCAGGTTACATCTCCATCATAGTGTCCTCTTTCCACCCTCCCAGTCCTGCCCTCCCACCCTCTACCCCCTATCTCTTCCATCCCACTCCTCTGGAGTGGAGTGTCCCTACATAACAGTCCCCTGCCCCAGTTAAGCAGTCATATGAGGGCCAAGAGCTGCCTTATACACTGGGGGCCTACAAGGCAGCACTACTAGGGGAAAGTGCCTCATTGACAGGAAAAAAAATCTATGTCCTTGTTACCTTTGGTGCATTGCTTATAGTATAGTTATCCTGTACTATATGGTTAAAATCCGACTATAAGTGAATAGATGTCATATGCGTCCTTCTGAGTCTGGGTTAGCTCACACAGGATGAACTTCTCTAGTTCCATTCATTTGGTTGCAAATTACATGATTTCATTGTTTCTGATAACTGAGTAGTATTCCATTGTGTAGATGTACCACAGTTTTTTAATCCATTCTTCGGTTGAGGGACATCTGGGTTGTTTCCAGTTTCTAGCAATTACAAACAAGGCTGCTATGAACATAGATGAGGAAACTTCCTTGTGGTTTGATGAGGAATCATTTGGGTATAAACACAGAAGTGCTATGGTTGGGTCCTGAGGCAGAGCTATTCCAGTTTTCTAAGATATCACCAGGCTGACCTCCATAGAGGTTGCACAAACCTGCACTCCCACCAGCAATGGAGAAAGGGGAACCCTTTTCCATTGCTGTCGCCACATTTTCCTGTCTTTTGGCTTTTTGATCTTAGCCTTTCTGACAGGTGTGAGATGAAATCTCAGAGTAATCTTGAGTTGCATTTCTCAGATGATTAAGGATGCTGAGCGTTTCTTCAAGTGTCTCTCAGCCATTAGGAATTTCTCCAGTGTGAATTCTCTGTTTAGTTCTGTCACCCATTTTTTGATTGGATTATTTGATTTCTTGACATTTAATTTCTTGAGTTCATTGTAAATTTTAGATATTAGCTCTCTGTTAGATGTGAGGTTGGTGAAGATTTTTTTCCCAATCTGTAGGCTGCCATTTTGTTCAAATGACAGTGTCTTTTGCCTTTCAGAAACTTTTCAGTTTCATGAGGTCCCATTTGTTGATTGTTGGTCTTAGATCCTGAGCTGTTGGTGTTCTGTTCAGGAAGTTGTCACCTATACCAATGACTTTGAGGGTTTTCCCCACTTTCTCTTCTAGTAGATTTAGTGTGTCTGGCCTTATATTAAGGCCTTTGATCTTCTTGGAGTTAAGTTTTATACAAGGTGAAAAGTATGGGTCTAATTTCATTCGTTTACATGTCAACATCCAGTTGGACCAGCACCATTTGTTGAAGATGCTGTCCTTTTTCCATTGTACAGTTTTGGCTTCTTTGTCAAAAATTAAGTGAGCACAGGTGTGTGAGTTCATTTCTGGGGCTTCATTTTGATTCCATTGATCCACTGATAGGTTGCTATACCCGTATCATGCTGTTTGTATTATTATTGCTCTGTAGTACAGCTTGAAATCTGGAATTGTGATACCTCCAGATGTTTTTAATTAATTAATTAATTAATGTAATTTATTGTGCAGCATTGATTAAGCTATTCTGGGTTTTTTGTTATTCCATATGAAATTGAGAATTGCTTTTTCCAGGTCAATAAATAATTGTGTTGGTATTTTGATAGGAATTGCATTGAATCTGTATATAGCTTTTGGCGGGATGGCCATTTTTATTATGTTGATCCTACCTATCCGTGACCATGGGAGATCTTTCCATCTTCTGATGGCCTCTTCAATTTCTTTCTCCAAGGACTTGAAGTTCTTGTTAAACAGTTCTTTCACTTGCTTGGTTAGAGTTACCCCCAGGTGTTTTATATTGTTTGTGGCTATTGTGAAGGGTGTTGTTTCCCTAATTCTTTCTTAGCCCATTTATTTGTTGTATAAAGAAGGGTTTCTGATTTTTTTGAATTAGTTTTGTATCCAGCCACCTTGCTGAAGGTGTTTATCAGCTGTAAGTGTTCTCTGAGAGAATTTTTGTGGTTGCTTATATATACTATCATATCAACTGCAAATAGGGATAATTTGACTTCTTCCTTTCCAATTTGTATCCCCTTGATCTCCTTTAGCTGTCTTATTGCTCTAGCAAAACTTCAAGTACTATTTTGAAGAGATATGGCGAAAGTGGGCATCTTTGTCTTGTCCCTGAGTTTAGAGGAAATGCTTCAAGTTTCTCTCCATTAACTTTGATGTTGGCTACTGGCTTGCTGTATATTGCCTTTATTATTTCTAGGTATGGCCCTTGTATGCCCATTCTCTCCAGGACTTTTAGCATGAAGGGATGTGGTAATTTCAAATGCTTTTTCACCATCTACTGAGATGATCATGTGATAGTTTTCTTTCAACTTGTTTATATGGTAAATTACATTGATGGATTTTTCATATGTTGAACCATCCCTGCATTCCTGGGATGAAGCCTACTTGATCATGGTGTATGACACGTTTGATGTGTTTTTGGATTCGGTTCACCAGAATTTTATTAAGAATTTTGGCATCTATGTTCATGAGGGAAATTGGTCTGAAGTTTTTTTTTTTTTTTTTTGGTATTTGTGTGGTTTAGGAATCAGGGTGACTGTGGCCTCAAAGAATGAGTTTGGCAGTGTGCCTTCTGGTTCTATTTTGTGGAAGAGTTTGAAGAGTATTGGTATTAGCTCTCCTATGATGGTCTGTTAAAATTCTGTGCTGAAACCATCTGGCCCTGAGCTTTTTTTTTTTTTTTTGGTTTGGAGATTTTTAACAACAGTTTCTATTTCCTTAGGGGTTATAGGGTTGTTTAATCTGTTAACCTGATCTTGATTTAACTTCAGAAGATGATATCTATCCAGAAAATTTTCCATTTCACTTAGGTTTTCAAATTTGGTGGAGTATAGTAGGACCTAAAGATTTCTGGATTTCCTCAATGTCTGTTATTTCTCCCTTTTCTTTTCTGATTTTGTTGGTTTGGGGTTTTTCCCTCTGCCTTTTATTTAATTTGGCTAAGGGTCTGTCTATTTTGTTGATTATCTCAAAGAACCCACTCTTGGTTTCGTTGATTCTTTGTATTGTTCTTTTTGTTTCTAAGTTGTTGATTTCAGCCCTAAGTTTAATGATTTCCTGTCTTCTGCTCCTCTTGGGAGTATTTACTTCTCTCTTTTTCTTCCAATTCTTCCAGTTCAGCTGGTAATTCACCAATATGAGCTGTCACAATTTTCTTTTTGAAGGAACTTAGTGTTATAAACTTTTCTCATAGCACTTTCATTGTGTCCCATAGGTTTGGTTTTGTTGTACCTTCATTTTCGTTGGATTTTAAGAAGTCTTTGTTTTCCTTTTTTATTTTTTCCCTGATCCAGTGGTCATCCAGTAAAGAGTTTCTCAATTTCCATGTGTGCATATGCTTTCTGTTGTTGTTGAAGTCTAGCTTTATTCCATGGTGGTCTGATAATATACAAGGGGTGATTTCAATTTTCTTGTATCTGTTGAGGCTTGCTTTGTGTCTGACTATATGGTCTATTTTGGGGAAGGTTCCATGCAATGCTGAGAAGAAAGTGTATTCTTTTGTGTTTTGGTGAAATGTTCTGTAGATATATGTTAGGTCCATGTAGATATATGTTTGGTTCATGACCTCTGTTAGACTCATTATTTCTCTGTTTGGTTTCTGTCTTGATGAACTGTCCATTGTTGTGAGTGGGGTATTGAAGTCTCCCACTAGTTATGTGTGGGGATCGATGTGTGATTTAAGCTTTAGAAGAGTTTCTTTTACAAATGTAGTTGCCCTTGTATTTGGGGCATAGATATTCAATATTGAGATGTACTCTTCGTGAATATCTGCTTTAATGAGTATGTAATGCCCTTCTCTATCTTTTTTGATTAACTTCAGTTGGAAGTATATTTTATTTGATATTAAGATGGCTTGGCTACTCCAGCTTGCTTCCTGGGTCCATTTGCTTGGAAAACATTTTCCCAGCCCTTTACTCTGGGTTAGCAACTATCTTTGTTAGTTAGATGTGTTTCTTATATGTAGCAAAATGATGAGTCTTGATGAACGGATCCATTCTGTAAGACTGTGTCTTTTTATTAGGGAGTTGAGTCCATTGATGTTGATGGATATTAATGACCAAAGGTTATTTCCTATTATTTTATTGTAGGTGGTGGTTGTGTATTTCTTTTGGTTTAGCTGCAGTAGAATTTTTTGTTTCCTCTGTTTCTTGGGTGTAATTATCTTCTCTGGGTTGGAGTTTTCCTTCTAGGATCTTCTGTAGGGCTGTGTTTGTGGGTAGATATTGTTTAAATTTGATTTTGTCATGGAATATCTTGTTTTCTCCATCTCTGTTGATAGTGAGTTTTGCTGGGTATAGTAGTCTGGCTGGGCACCTATGTTCTTTCAGGGCTTGTAGGATGTCTGCCCAGGCCCTTCTGGCTTTTAAAGTTTCTGAGGAGAAGTCAGGTGTAATTCTGATTGTTCTGCCATTATATGTTACTTGACCTTTTTCTCAGAGCTTTTAATATTCTTTCTTTGTTCTGTACATTTGGCATTTTAATTATTATGTGGCAAGATGAGTTTCTTCTCTGATCTAATCTATTTGGTGTTCTGTATGCCTCTTGGAATTTTATTGGCATCTCTCTCTTTAGGTTTGGGAAGTTTTCTTCTATTATTTTTTAAAGGTGTTTCCTTAACCTTGGAGTCCGGGGTCTTCTCTTTCCTCTATGCTTATAATTCTTAGATTCTGTCTTTTCATTGAATAATTGATTTCTTGGATGTTATGGGTGAGAACTTTTTTAGATTTCTCATTTTCTTTGGTTGTTGTAGTGATTTCCTCCACCGTATCTTCCATGCCTGAGATCCTGTCTTCCATCTCTTGTATCCTATCTTTGATACTCATGTCTGTAGTTCCTGTTCTCTTCTCTTGATTCTCCACTTTCACTCTTATCTCTGTGTTTTCTTTATTGCTTCTACTTCCAATTTCAAGTCTTAAAACATTTTATTCATTTTACACATGTCCTACTCCAATTTGCTTGCCTTTGTCTGCAAATCTTTCAAATCCTTTGAATCTTTCATTGCCTTGTCCCTTTCTCATTCATGTTGAGCCACTTTGGCTTGGAGATCTCTAATTGTATTTTTCATTGCTTTCACTTGTAAAATTGTGGAATCTTTGAATTCCTTCAGAGATTTAAATTCTTCTTGAAAGAACTCTATCACTTTCCAAAGTATAGATTTGTCCTCATTTTCATGTGTTTCAGCTGTGGTGGAGTGGTCATGGCTTGTTGTACTAGCATAGCTGCATTTTGTTGGAGTCATATTTCCCTGACTTTTGTTGGATCTGTTCTTTCGCTGACCTTTAGTTATTTGTTTGTTCTTAGCTGTTTGCCCCTGGTGCCTTCTGGGCTTGGTGCCAAGAAGGGCCCTTTGGTGTAGAAGTTGTATAGCTTGGTGATCTGTAGCTCTCTACAGGCTGGATGGGGCCTTGTGTGGAGGTTTGTTCTCAGTGTGTCTTCCAGAGTTCACCCCTTCCTGTTGTGTCCCAGTTGGAGACTCAGTTCAGGGGTTGGGTGGGATATGTTCCTGTAGGTTCCTGGGATCCAACTGGTCTTCGTATAGATGATGGTTCAGGTTGGCAGGCCACATACTGTTGACTGGGGCTGTAGCTCCCCTGCAGCTTATGTGCTGGACCGTGTTCATGGTCCTCCCATGCTGCTCTCAGGGGGTTCTCAGGATCAATGTTCATCTAATAGCCAGAAGCACTGTGATCTGGTCCAGCCCACAATTCCCAGGTAATGAGCAATGGCCCAGGATTGTTTCATTGCTCTTGAATCAGAGCTCGCTGTGTTGTAGCCTGAGTATTCAGTGTGTAGCTGTTCTGCTGGTATGCTCCTGGGTGTCCAAGCCCAGATGCTGTGAACTCTGGAGATCCTAAGTTTGGGAGTTGAGTCTGCCAGCTGGAGACCTGAAAGGATCCAACAGGGAGGGAGTACAGTTTCCTTGGTGGGAGGTGCTCAGTGTTAGTGTCTGGTGACCCCATCCATCAGTGTCTACATTTCTAGTACCAAGTTCTTTGTTGTCCCTCCTGGGCAACCCCAGTAAGTCTTTTGCCTCATTCACTGCCTTTCAGCATGTGTATATCTCTGTTGTTTTCCAATATGTCTGGGTTGTCCCCAGGGCACCTCTGTGCCTCTTAGCCCTAAGCACTAAGGCCTTGTAGTCTGAGTCACTCAGGTTCTTCATCCAGGCCAAGAACTCGCTGCTCCAGGGGTGGAACTATGTATGTTGAAGATCTGGTTTCCCAACAGAGGAGCCAGCACTAGTAAAGGGGTCCGATATTAACCCCACAACCTGTCCAGGGCTTGGACCCAGTAGAGATCCAAGCAGCCTTCCAACCCAGCCACCCGCCTTTCAGCCTGTTCTGATCTCACTGATCCTATGTCTGTGCTGGGTTCAATTTGGGTGCTGGAGCTGTCCTGTGGATACTGGCAATTGGGGCCGCTGTCCTCCAAGTCCTGGGATATTGTCCTGGTGCTAGCAGCATAATCTGCTGCCAGAAGTGTATCCAGCTGCTCTGCCTAGCTGCAGTGTTCTTGCCAGTGACTGCAAATCCAATAGAGAGGCCTGTATGTCCAATACCCCTCTGTAGAAGCCCAAATATGCTTGCGTTTCCCAGACCACTGCTCTGCTGTGGTCCTGTTGGCTGTCCTGCAGCTCAGAACATGCTGTGGCCAGCGACCACAATGGTTCCACTGAGAATATATCCATTCCTACAGCTCTGCCAATCTTTCCGTTGGTGTCAGAATGCCTACATGAAATCTGGGAGCCCATGAGGCTGGCGAGCAATGCTATCTAGGGTTTTGGAGCTGCAGGCTGGGTATTTGAGTGGCTAGTACCCTGATCCCTCTCCTGGTGATGATTCTCCTGTTTCCTGGAGTCAGCAGCTTCTGTGGTTTCTGCTGGTCTGTCTTACTGAGTGTCTAAGAGAGGAGAGTCTTGTCCAGAGACTTTTAATAGTTCCTGGGTTACTGGGTGAAACCCAGCGGGTTCATACCACTCAGATTATTGCTCAGTATCTTAGAACTCTTTGGTGTTATAGCTGTTTTCCCCATGTTCAAAATGCGTCTGTGTGGGCTGCTGACATCTTGGATCCTCCTTATTATTTTCTTAATGGTGTCATTTGATAAACTGAAATTTTAAGTTTCAATGAAGACTAGATTAACCAGTTTATGATCAGTGGCTTCTTTTCAATGTAGGAAATCCCATCAGAGTCTCAGTATTCATTGTATTCTCCTATTTTCTGCCCAAGAAGTTGACAGTTTCAGTTCTGTGTTTAGATGTCTGATCCTTCTTGAATCAGTTGTTATGCATATTATAAATGTTGGAGCAGATTCATTTTCTTTTTCTTTTTGTCTTTGCCACCGATTTCCATTTGGTTCAGGGTAATTGTATTAGAAAGAACTTTGTTTTGCCCTTGATGGCTATGCTATTTATCTCTATATGTTTGGGAGGCTATAAGGTGACTTAAAGAAGACAGTTTATAAATAAGGGTAATTTAATGCTCAATGTTTCTGAAGTCAAGAAATCCAAGATCAAAGCTGTGGCAGATTGACTGTCTGGTATAGCTCACTCCCTGATTATAAGATGCTGCCTTGGTATGTTTCCACAAGAAGAAACACCAAAGACTATTCTCACATGGCAGAAGGAATAGTAAGGAAGAGGAAAAGTTGACTTCACCCAATTCATGAAGGTTAAGCTCTTCTGACTTAGTCCTCTAATCCCCCAATTCTGACCCCACTGGGGATTAAGTTCCAACAAACACTCAAGGACATATGCATTCAAAATAAAATAGTAAGTAATTATAAAATTAACTCCACTATTCTTAACACTGTAGTAGATTTCATTGCAAATGAAATCATTTTATGTGGAAAGTATCACTTCTTTGTTTGATATACCAGGCACTTCAGAAGACATATTTACACATTAAGATGTTTGCCTAAATAGACCATAATTTACTTTGAATATTTACATATTTTCCAAACATATCTATAAATGCTGAATTCATTCTGCCCTGAACCTGCCTATGGCTACTATACACAGTACCTCCCAGAAGAACACCTGGGCAAGAAGGATATCAGAATTTTGAAATCCCTGTGTCCTCATCAAGAGTTTGAGACATAGGTTGTCAACATGGTTGCCATTGCAATTTTTCTATAAACAGTTCTTTGGATTTTATCTAGAGGAAGCATTTTTAAGTTTCCATCAAAAAAAAAACATACTTTCTAATTTGCATGGAGCTGTTGTACATAGGCTGCATGCATTGC